>OMNN01024488.1:0-12581 GCA_900302755.1 Chromis chromis
TGTTTTAGATGTTTCCCTCTTCCAACACACCTGATTCAAATGATCAGCTCATCAAGCTCTGCAGAAGCCTGATAAAGATCCTGATCATTTGAATCAGGTGTGTTGGAAGAGGGAAACGTCTAAAACATGCAGGATAGTGGCCCTCGAGGACTAGGATTTGACACCCCTGCCTTAGAGGAACCGAAGCGGTTTAGGAATCTCTTTGACCAAGTCTTGTACACTTATTAAAATTACCTCTTAACAAGCTTGTGTCTTTAACTTGAGAAGAACGGAACAATGTCACACCTGCTTTTGAAGTGAGGAAGAGAAATAAGTTGAGCTGAGGGGGGAAGAACAGAAGCGGCTGATAATAGGATAAATCCTAAACCCTGAGGCTGCAGTGTTTGGTACACTAAGCCAGTCTGTGCTGGTGGAGAGATGTAGCGTCACGATTGCAACTTGTGTTTATGGGATGCCACTGCATGGACACGTCGGCTATTACTGTCTACTGCATGTCATTCACTGTTATGACTAATCACAGAAAGGCCCCTCCCCGCTTCTGAGACAAAACAGCTGCCTGCAAGAAATGAAGGTCGTTCTCAGCAGAACGCCAACAGGCCTGCAGTGAGTGAAAGCTGGAGGGAGAAACATGCTGAGGCTGCGTGACGCATCGCTGTTGTCTCACATAGTTAGACAATACATTGTCCAAATAATTTCCCCCGTGGTGAAAATCTGCCTAATGATCTCTGGTGCTCTAATTCATTTATTATGTTAATCGGAAAAACCCGTTCAGACAACGCACAAACCTAAGTGTACTCCTCTAATCATGGAGGAGGATGATTTGAAGGCTCCTAGCAATCCGGGCCACATTATAGGACGATGGAAATTATTCATAAAATCATCAAATGATAAGGGTTTAAAGTATCTAATAGGCAGCTTCGGACGTGGATTGCAATCTCCCCTCGCCAACAGGCAGCTAATTCCCTCCTGAGCAATTCAGAATAAATGTCCTGTAAGGCTTAGCATATACAGCTGAGATATACTTCAGACTGATTTTGCTGCAGGGTGGCGAGATAAGTTGCTCCTGAGCTCCAACTGGACTTACTGTATGTGTGCGTTGGTAAAAAATGTCCAAGGTTATGGAAAACAGTGCATGTTCTCTCCAAGTGAAGCCTGACCATCAGCTGTAATCTCCCGAGAATTTGCTCGGCCTCTGGGTAGGGTTAACGCTGATTTAATAAAGTGACCCTTGTACAGCAGACTGTCATCACCGAGGACGTCTGGTCGCTGACTTGACACAATGTGGACCATAAAATCCCGACGTTTCTAAGCCCTGTAAAGATATGAGATTTACTACTTCCTGCCAGAAAGACAACTGTCAGCTCAGTAAGCCAGGATTATTTTCAGATCTTCTTTAACTGCACAAATATACGTTTATGTGGCTGCGATCCAATTTATCCCAATTATTGCGCAGACAATCTGATTTTCGTTCTTTCATGTAACCAAGTACCACCAAGATACATCTTAAATGTGAGGCCTTGGGGCTGACTGGGCAGCTAAATCACATTTATATCTGATTACATGACTAAAAATACATTTGTGTTGGTAAAAGACGTCCGATTCTGAAACTGATCTCCCAGATGTATTCGCCAAAACACTGAAGCAGCAGTTATTATTCTGCCTCTCACATAAGTATCCATAAATTACATTTGATGGCAGCTTTTTGCCATGTGGTGGGGTGCATTTTCCTGTGGGGGTAGGCCAGTGACATTTGGGATTGCCATTTGCATGAGGGAGTGTGCTTGTTCTGGGTGTCTAAGTCTCATCAACACTGATGGCAAAATCCAATGTTTTCCATCAGAACACCACATAGGTGAAGTGAATAACATTGATCATATTGGTACTGTCAGTGGTCATAATGTTGTGGCTGATCGGTGTATATTGTAGTTCTTGAGACATTCTCATTTTCTTCGATGTCAACAGACCAATATACAGTGCCAAATAAAAACTATTTACCCCCTTGCAGGTTTTCCTTGGGTTTCCTTGCGTTGGGGGGTGAATACTTTATATAATCACCGACTTCTGCAAAGCTCCTGGTTCGATGACCATACATGGCAATGGTTTTAGAAGTATTTCTATGATAAACTTATATCACATGACAAATACAGTATGGTTAAAAATATTTTTTGGGAAGTACATGTTGTTGCCAAGATTTGTATCTCTCTATTGAATATGAAGCTACAAGCAAGAGGTGGGTAGTTTGCCAACCCTAAAACCTGCAAATGAACTGAAGCAGCAGTTATTATTCTGCCTCTCACATAAGTGTCCATAAATGACATTTGATGGCAGCTTGTCTGTCTTTTATTGCTGACTGTAAATTTTAGTGAAGAAGGTGAACAACCTGTGGGGATGAACGGTGTAAAATATGCCGCGTAAGAAATCTTTAATTAGATTTTATGTTGCAGCCCTATAAATAGCCAATATGCTTCTTAGGGGATAGTTCAAAGCTGCTTGTATTGTCGTGACATCAGTTATGGGAGACAGTGAATCTAGATTTACAAGCTGGAGTGAAGATCCATTTAAAAGTGCCTATGGTGTGAATATAAACATAACATTGTTTCCAAGAACACAAGTTTGTGTATTTTCATCATTTAGAACAGACTAAAATATATCAAATAAATCCATTCAAACGGTCATTGTTATGCCATTGTTTTCTTCTTCAGTGTCATTATTACTGCATTTCATTGCTCCCTGCTGCCACCAGTTGTTGGTCGGTGGAATAGCATGTAACAAGCAGCAGATACTATATCCTTGTGTTGAACTAAACTCACAGGAACCTATGCAAAAAAACAGACAGTGCTCTACCGCACTACAAGTGGCCAAAAACTCCATAGAGAACCTTTAATATTTTCCAAACACAAAAAATATTGAGGCAAAACATTGTCATTGCATTTTTGGAGGCAATGAGGATGACTTCCTATTGTTTTTACAATAGGAAGTCAAAACAAACCCGTCTACACAAACTAAATTGCATTCTTATGTACAGTTTGAGGGAAACGTATTTTTTGCCAGCTTATGTTTGTTTGTGGTATATCACTATACGTCCTATTGATTGTCAGATATTACATGCAGTGGGAGCTTCACCCATATTTTAACCCCAACCATAACGTTTTCCTAAACCTAGCCAAGTCATTTTGGTGCCCAAACTTAACCAAGCTCCTAACATGTAGTTATTTTTGTGAAAGTGCAAACCAAACTGTGATATTTTCTAAAACAGGGAATAAAAACAGGACAATAAACAAAGCAAACAAAAAAATTAAGTCTAAATAAATGGTTCCACAGTCTTCTGCATGAAAATCCACTGCCGACTTCCCTCCTGGCCTCTTTAAGCAGATTTTGTTTCTGGTGAGAAAATATGTTCGCCTAAAAACACAAATCACGTTTCCTTCAAAACATAATTAAGAATGCAATTTCTGTTTTTATAAAAGCAATCTTTTTGCAACATTTACATGTGGATACTGATTGGATACACATCTCAGTCAAATCTCAGTCTAGTTTATAAGTTTTGGGTTGATTTATTACCACATTGCAACTTCACATAATTATTGATTTCAATTTTTAGTTTACTCTGCTTTCATGTTTTGTCATGTCCAATTATGTCAAAATGCCAGTCAAACTAGAGCTGAAGAGATCAGTCTATTAATTCTGTCGTTGAATCATTGTTTGCAGGCAGAATACAAATAATGTTTCATCACAGAGGACGATCAACAGTAATCACATGCTGAGACTGAAGCTTCTGCCATGTGAAGATCCTTGAGGGTCATGGTCTTGCTTCATTATGAATATACATAATGCATGATCAGTATATTATAACATTAATATATGAACATCGTGAGCATGTCTCACTGTGGGTCACCTGTGCATAGAATTGTGATAAAACTCCATAAAATACAGAACTGGACAGAGTATAAGGATGTGGCACGCAGGTTATGGAAGGCATAAAAGGTGCTTGCCAAGCTAGATTTGATATCCACGGGGATGAAACCATTCAATTCACATTTTCACTCATCACAACTTCACTTCACAATCCCCCCTCTGTGAAAGAGCTGTTTTATGCCTGATGACTTCTCCACAAGATCCCCCTAAGAGTGCAAGTTTAACATGTTTGCTACTATGAGCTGTCGGGAGCGCTTTGGAGAGACCTCATCGAAAGGCAGACGCAGTAAAACAAGCCTTCCAGTGTTTCCATTTTTAAATACTCTGAAGGGAACGTCTGTAATGCAGTTTCCTAGTACTTGGAGTCCCCTGACTGCTACTGCCGGGGCCTTTCCTTCAAGTGTGGGCTGCTTGCTTTATTGCAGCATCAGCATTATGGTCGGGGAAGGAGGGGAGGGGATTGCTTTTTCAAGCCCGAACCTGGTCGTAGATCTCCACGGACATCTACGCCGGCCCTTCATTATCTGCTCTCAGCCTGCGTCCCAGCAGGGGGGCATGTGTCTGGATAAAAAGTCTTGATTATGTAACTGTCTGAAAAGCTGGCTGTCAGCCTGTTTACAAGCCAATGCATCAATCTTCCGCTGCCTCTGCATCTCTTCACAATATCTGAGGCTTTCCAATATACCTGACGGATCCACAGGCGGGTAAATGTTGTCCTCTGATTGATCAAGAAATCCAAATAGCAAGTCGCTAAAACATGCATGGACAAGTGCCAGCTTTTTCAACAATCTGTGTCTTGACTAATGTGGACAATCGCTCTCATTTTCAGTGGGTGGATTTTTTTTCTTTGCACCTGCATGTTTAGCTGAACGTCTTGGCTCGAGAGACAGCAGACTGCACAGGCGTCCATCGCTCTGGGTGCTGTTCAGACGAATGCAAAAACCCCAAACCAAACAAAGAGAGATTAGAGGATCTGTTTAACCTCAGGGCAGAAGGATACAGTATTAGACTGGAGAGTTTGCTTAGTTGTTTACACTGTGGTCTGCCATCGTGTCCCTCGGCAGTGAGGCCCAACAGCATAGTGCCACTTAGAGCTAACTGCGCTAATTAGGGATTTTTTTCTGGCAATGAGTGAACGAGCTAATTTTGATTAATTGCACAATGGGTTTTGCCATCACAATGTCTGTCTCCAGCCAATGACAAGTCATCTGTGCCAATCATCCTGTTAAATGTGTAGTGCTTTCCCTCAAGTGTTGCAACTACGCACAATTGAGATATTTTTAAGCTACCTCAGAGGAAAACATAGCTGCCCACCATTCTCTAGTAAAAGAGAAATTATTCTTATGTCGTGAGACAAATATGGAGCAACAGCTAAGATGAATTTAAGATAAGATGTAGCTGCAAGCAGCAATGAGGGGGCCGAGCGGTCCGGCAGGGCATGGTCGCCATGGAAACGTGATCTGATCGTGTTAAAACCGTGGCTGCGAGCACTGATAGCACGGTTTGTGTCAACCGGCCAAAGATTGGGTGAATCAGGTCACATCTTCGGACAAGGTGATACATCAAGTTCGGGATCTGCAAGCTCAGAGGATTGCACATGAGCAGGTAACTATTCTAGCACATTATTTTTGATATTTGACAACGTTTATGGCCACTGAGAGCTTTTAAAGTTAGGTTAAATGCAATATAGCTGTCCTGTCTTTATGTCCATTGGTATATTGAGAAATCCCATTCACTTTCATAAGGCCAACACATCTTATATTGGCTTATCTTATTGGACCACTGGGGTCGTCAATATTACTATTGCTTTTTGGACAATCTCAGGAAAGGTTTAGGATTTAGGATTTTATTCGGATCCCCATTAGCTAATGTCAATGACATAAGCTAGTCTTCCTGGGGTCCACAAGTCAGTTGCTGAGTCAGTGCACAAGTTTGGTGTCAATACATGAAGCAGCTGCTCAGAAATGATTTCATGTGTTGTTTGGTGGCTACACAACCTGCTTTTGTTTGGCCATGACAGACAAATGGTTTGAAAAATCTGAAAAACCTGAAATCCATATGATAATTGTTGTAAGGCTTGGTCTGAAGATGATCTCTACCAATTGTGGTGGAGATTGCAGGCAATTTGTGGCCTGATAAACTAATTTGGTGGTGGCATCAATTAGGTTGACATCATAAGTTGGCATGTCTTGGCCATTTTGACTCCCACGGTATTACCAGACACAAGAAATATTTGTTATGGCAAACAGGTATTGGGTAAAATGACACATTGTTTCTATACTTACTCATACTTAAAATGAGGTTCCAATTCAAGCATCAAGCTTGGTTTTGATATATCAAAGATATGGCCTCACTTCATGATTGACCTGCAGTGATTGACTAATGCCCTCACAAAGTCTCGTAAGTGGTAATATGTGGATTTTTGGTTTCCGAGATCATCTGTGCCAGTTTGCTGCAGGACAGAGCTGAATGGAGGCATTAAAATTCTTGTACTTTGTGATCTAGCAGATCTGAAATATGTTGCATTATGCTGCGAGTACAGTGCAGATAAAAGCTCTATATTGTTTTTGGTTCAAGCTGTACACAACCTCTTCAGAGTGAATGTTCTCTATAGCGTCTCACTCGTTGCACAAAAACAAGAAATACTGCCTTATGGAGAAGCCATCTGAATCACTTTCTAACACAAAAGATGTATACTCAAAAAGCTGAAGTGAAACTCTTTATTCAGCTCTATATGTGTTTCATTCTCCACTAGTCCCAACTTGCAGTAGGCAAAACACATCAATACATAGTATGATATAACTGTTCTGGAGATTTGTGATCTCAGAGTTGTATCACAGTAAGACAAAGTATATTTTCTTATTGTTGAACAAGTACTTTCAGGCAAAAGGTGGGAGGAAAAGAGGCTGAAACACTTTAAGAGATTAGAATTGGATCGGCATGAGAAAAGAAGCCATTATTTGTTGGGAGAACATGTTCCAAATCTTATATTGATGCCAAAACAAGCTTAAGTGTGTCTGGGAGGAACTGTCTGGACTGAGATTAGATCTTGATTTGAATTCTCCTTTAGTCTGGCATTTAGTGCTTCGTACAGATGTATTGATATTGGTGTAAAGTCGGCCGATAAGTGACTAAATGTAAATGTGTCATTAATGCATTTTCTGTACCAGTTAACTGCACAGTTCTTGACGTCAATAATGAAGCTATGCTCATTTCATTTGGAAATATTCATCCACTACATTTATTTCTGCTTACTGACATTTATATCCATCCATCCTTTCTGCACACTTGCTTATTCTTCCTAGCGTCTTGAGGGGCAGCTGATATTGCAGCCTTCACAAGTTTTCATACTTGTTTTCCTGTTATTCCAACTTTTTCTGTTTCTGCTTTTCCATTTGTAGGCAGCACATCGCAAAAAAATACAACATTGCAGATTTTTGCAGTCATGTTGCCAGCTCATTGTCGTTTTAACCTCTAGAGATTAAAATCCTCCATTTCTGCAGCTGCCATTGTCTCATCTCCATCGCTTTGTCGCTTGCGCTGCTCTTCAGTGGAACCCAATATGAGCCGAAAAGGGCTAAACTGGTGCCACGAGGCGACAGAACATTGAGTGGAGCCAAAGGGACAAGTCTGCCCAGCGATTCAAACTCCATCTAATTGTCAAGATGACTCAAAGTCAAGACCAACTGTGTCATCACATTTATATAACCTTATTTAATGCTGTTGTATTGCTATTTTTATTTAAGTAAAGGGTTGGGGGAGCACAACTGGTAATCATATATTCTAATGCATTCTTATGAATTATGGAATTGAACTGTTTATCATAGGCATGTTTATTAATTTCTTTGAATTACCCAGCATGGTCCCTGTACAGATAATGTCAGAGTATAATGATGTTGTGTTAAGCGGTGTGAGGCTTCGCTGCATCACGAGCTGAGCTGCATTTACCCGAACAGGAATATGCGTCTTTGATGTTGCCGCCAACAATATCACAATAAGAGATTTTTTCACCACCTTATTTTGTTCGAGTTGAACAAATACATGTTCGCTGTGAAGAACAAATACAGCAAATAATGTGAATTTGTTTTTGCGATGCCTCTCTGGCTGTGAGCAAAACGGTGAGATGAGATCTGAGTCTGTTTGAGATCATTTTGTGTATGAATACTGTAAATAAAATAATTTAAAACACACTGTACCGGCTTTAAAAATGTTCACATTTCAGCTGTTTATTTCACTTCTACCCAGCATAAATGATAAGCAGACTTTTGCTCCTTTGATAAAACCCCCACCTGCATATTTATAGAAATCCGTTCCATCAGCCTCTCAAATCCTTGATATTGAAAAATGTGCTTTTACACCGTTCATCCCCCCTCTCCTCTCTTCAGTGGAAACCGCATTTCTTGGCCCAGGCTCGGAATTTCACTAAAAGATGAAAAAGATTTGGGCTAGAAGTTCAGGGTGAGGCTTCAGAGAGAACAGAGGAAAAAGGCTATCGGGCTACAGAGAGAGTAAGATCTGAATAACACGCGGTGAGGATCATAAAAAGGAAAAGCTTTGCACATTACGGCCAATCAGGTCCGCCGAATCCAACACGAGGAGATCAGATGGAATTCCACTGCGCTTGGATTTAACAATAATCTAGAAAGGCAACTGAGTGGACCTTTCATACAGCGTCATTGGGGTTTTTTAAATCAGAAAACTCCAGTCGAGATGGAGTTGAGTGAATGCGGTTTGTTTTTTTTCTGTTGTACTGTAAAAAAATAAAAATAAAAATTGGGGTGAAGGAGCACAATAAGGATCGTAATTAAATTCACAATGGACTATTTTTTTGGAAGGAGTTATTTAAATTATGTATTCAAACAGCAGGGACTATTTCCACAATGAAAAGAAGAAATACGGGTTAAGCAGACAGTGGCTCATGCAAATAACTTCCACTTGCAATAACATAATATTGAGAGACAGCAGAGGAAAGGATTTAATTTGTCGTTTTCTTTTGTATCTTTGACATCCTACTTGCACATACCGGCATTCATTTGGGGGATATTCCGTGTGGTTTTAGGACAGCTTAAAGACACATTTCTACTACTCTTGATCGCCGTAATCCTATTGGTGGATTACGAGTGACACTCTGAAAGAAGTATAAACTTGATGTAATTTCAGCAGCTTTTCAAATTAATGCAAATATCCGATAAGGGATTTAAAGGTTTAAGTATTGCAAATATGCTTCTTGTCTTTTCAAAATCTGCATGTAAGGACAGCTGGCAGAAATTCTAATATCCACTACTGCTTATGAAATGAAGCCCAAAAGGCCACTGCAGTCTGTCTTGTCTACAATTCACTGCTACCTCTGATGCAGTAACACCAAGGCTGTAAATGCCATTTGCCCACCTTGTAAAAAGTTTTATTTTACCTTGTTAACATGTCCATATGGTATTTTATGTATGCTAGAAAACACATCAGGAGGGAAATAAGTTGTCAATGCCATGGATGGGCATTTCTGTCTTGTTACTGCAGTGTACTGATGGCAATCTCAAAATTATCGATTTAGATTTTCAGGGTTTCTTACATAACCAATCCTGACAATTTGGTTTCCAGTTCAAACATGATTGGTAAAATTACCCCAATATTACAACTTGCCATTGTGTAGCCAGTAGCAGGTGAGCTGGTATGCTCGAGCTAGAGAGAGCAAGAGTGTAGAGTTACATCAAAGTCATTTTAAGACGGGAAGATATCATTTTAATGTAAAAAAAAAACAAACTTCTAGATGTCTGTCTTTGGTCATTGATTAAACCCCTTAAAAGTGTCCTAAAATTAAGTTGGTTTCTTCCTCAAATTCCCAACACTATATGGAGCAGCTATCAGCTGAAGCTGTACTAGTTCATCAATTAGCAATTTTGACAGTCTTTAAAAATTACTCAGATTCCAGCGACTTAAATTTAAATATTTTCTTAGACTTAGACAATGGTAAAAGATGTCCATCAGTTCCAGACTTTTATACACTCACTAGATCTTTTTAAAAGAAAGCTCAAGACAGATATACGTTAGCGTCTGCCCCTAAGTCTGTATAAGTAAGTTTATAGGCTGAGGAGGATCGTGAAGGAAATATCAGGCGAGGCATTTAGGCCTCCACCTTCAGCACCCTCTATACTTTCTACCCCCTACCCGAACCAGGGTGTATCCTATCCCTACTTTTCTTGGTGCAGCTGGTGTGAGGCAGAGGTAGGTGATGGTAGTGCCGTTTGTGGTAGTGTAGGCAAGGCATATAAGTCTCTCTTGTTAACGTTTTAAGTCTTTTACGTGTACTCTGTAATATTGCAGATGTTTCTTTGTTGTAAAGCGCTTTGAGCTACAAACCTTGTATGAAGGGCGCTGTACAAATAAAGTTATTATTATTATTATTATTATAGACCAAACAGCTAATTTATTATGCAAGAAAGTAATACTATTGACACATCATGTAAGTGGCCTAATAAATGCACTCTTTTCCCCATGAAAATGGCTCATGCAGTGTTCATAGTATAGATACTATCTTCTGTACAAAGTGCAAATTGGTGATTAAGGAATGAATGTGACAAAAATAGTGGCCTGTCAAATGAAAATATCAGCCCTTTCTCGTGGGACTTGTGTTCTTTCAGTTCATCAGCTTTGTTGCTGCTTTGTAGCTTAAATGGACTTAGAAGTCACACCTCATAACCTGCACTCCCACAGTGTTAAGGGAACAGAAGAGATGTGGAAACTATATTTTAAATCATTTGTACATTTTTCTTTTCTGCCTTTTCCTGCTTCAGTTTTGTGTTTGGATGTGGATGCAATGTCTTTGTGAAGATGAGAACCCTGCTATCTGCTGTGGCAGTCGTGTACCCTCCATCCACCCCAAACACCTCCTAGCAAGATGCTTGCACTTCATAAATGTAGCGCTTATTCACCAAAACAAAAAATAAGTCACCTCTGAACATGATCCAGCCAGCGATTATATTTGACAGCACGATGTAATTGGGAGAACAATGTCATGGTGTATAAATGTAATTTCAAGGAGACTGAGTTTATTACAATGAAGCAGAAGTGTGATGTTTTATTTCATTTCAGTGAACCATTGGAGACAAATCCTCAGGTCAGGAGCATCAGACTAGATTAAGCACACATCTGGGTGCTGTATTACCTTTTGTAGACACGTGCATGCTCAAGGTAAAAGACGGAGCTCGTCGCTAAGTAGTCTTTCCAGGTTGACTTTCTTTCATTAAACCCTGATTACATACATAAATGGTCTCTGCCACCTCACCTCCCTGCTGGGCAGATATGAAAGACGGCAAGCGATTGCTGATTGGGTTCCAACCTGCTTAATCTGACACGGTGATCCTCCCAAAAAGGCAAAATGTTGTGCAGTCTGAGCTTTACTTTCTTTAAAAATTAATTTCCTGTGATCAAGTGCGTCCACTCAGTGCAGAAGCACAGTGATCACGACTGAGCCAGAGAAGAACAATTTCTCTCTTTGCAGACAATTTCACTTTATAATTACAAACGAAGCCTCAAGGCTGCGTATATTCATTGTATAAACTTAACAATGACTTAAAATGTGATAAAATGTTTGTATTTTTCTGAAAATATTGGTATACAAGGTTTTCACAGGCTGTGAATCATCTCCTAATCCCTCTGCAAATCATCTTGCAATCCCCTGGGAGGTACCATCCCGCGGTCTGCTCTTGATTAATACCCAGCCATTTCTTTGGGATTGATTATTTAACTTTTTTTTTATAGTGTTATGTTTTATCTCAGCCCAGCAGAATGGCTGTGCGCTGTCATAGAGGGCTTTGCCACTGAACTAAAATCCTTCAGTGCAGGTGTGGAGAGCAGAGTGGTGAAGGGGCTCCTTCACTTCTGCTCTCCGCTGATAACTTTAACATTTGACCACATATTGTGTTCAGGCAGCTGTTTTTTTTTTTTTTTCAAATGAAAGCGCACAGCGATGCCGTCCGCCAAACAGATTTTTGTTCTCGCCGCTGCTCTCGAGTCATGAAAACGGAGAGTAAACTCCTGAAAAGGAAAATAGATGGTATGCGGCTTCAACTGCTGCACAGACCTGATTAATGAGCGCCTCTTATCAGCAATCTGCTTACTCTGTCGCGTAGTTGGTGGAAGAATCGGACAAATTGAACCGCGGCTAAACGAGTGAATCCCTAACAAGATACATTTTTGCATTTACCTCCACTGTGGGGGCGAGTCTGAAATTATTATTTTAAACAGTCAGCAGTTTCCATTTCTCAGATTCAGGTTATAACAACAGAGAGTTCTGGCACTCAAATGGCTTTATAATGAATTAGTCAAGCTTGGAAATGAAAACTTCCACTGTCAGCTGGATGGAAGTCAGACCTGTTTGCATCGCCGCTACGAGAAGAAAAAGATGAAGTGCCTGCATGCTGATTTTGTAACTAGGTTATTGGTCACTCTCCCCCCTTCTTCTTCTTCCTCTTCTTCTTGCTCTCCTTTTTTTCTATTTCCCCTTCCTCCTCTGGGCCCATACGTCTGTTAGTGTTTGCTGGATGTCATGTTTATGAAGTGCTTTCATATTTACGAAAAAAAAACTTTAAAATGATAATTAGAAACATGTCGTTTTCCCTTTTCTGCATACACAACCAACGAACCGTTTCCAACGCGACCAACCCAAAACC
>OMNN01024488.1:12601-26865 GCA_900302755.1 Chromis chromis
CCAACGCCAATTCCTCACCGCAGCCATTTTCCAGAGCGATTTCAGGGGATAATAGCGCTCACAAATCATCCGCCGGGCAGTGGAGCCCATGAAATGGATGTGCCTTCATTTCAAAACAATGGAGGTGCCTTATGAGGGGGCCTCATGATGTCATAACTTTAGTAGCTGACAGGTTGGGCAGGTGTATTTGGGCCCCCGGAATGGGCACGGGGGCCAATGAAAACGCGGCGGGGGACAGCTTAATCAATCGCCATATCGAGTGGAAGATGGCAACACTGTGGTTACAAGACATCCTCAATCACGTACTGAGCGAAGTGACATTTTTTACTTAGAGAACCAGGTCCCCTTATCTCCATAGAGTTGAGTAATGTTCCACTATATCTGCTGCTATCTCGCTGCAATTTCCAGTCCCAGGAAAAAAACAACAAAACAAAAAAAAAAAGAGCGACAACAGGGACAAAAAATTGTGCAAGATGTTAATATATTTGGTCTTTCAGGCATACAGGTCGACAGAAACAGCACCAGAAAGAGTTGCTTGCTTGAGAGTAATAAATTATTCATGTGGGTAAGTGAAAGGACACTATAAATCTCTGGAGTTTTTTGAACTGTAAACGAGTGGGTTGGAGCTGCCATCCTGATATGAACACATAGATTAAATTAAAATGAATTGGCTGTATTTTTCACAGGGAAAAAAAAAAATCAGCATTATCCATAAGACACGTTGCCTCTTTTAATTAATTCCGTCTGCACTCGCTGGCATTTTCCACAGACGGTGCATAGGTTAAGCACACCTCCTGTATGAAAAGATTAAAAAGCCACTTACATGCTAAAAAGAATTATGGATGACTGAGGAGCATGGCTTAATTGGAAATTGATTGACTTGGCCGTGTTACACCTGGTCTCATAACATTTCACATCCCTCATGCATAAGGAGTTTGATGCATTTTTTTTGCAATAAGTGGCTCCCCGGCAGCAGAACCTTCTTCATACCCGCGTCTCCTCTGTGGCGAAAATTGTGTGGATGAAGCCATGTTGCCTCAGCAGATCCAAGCCATTACTTCAAAGAGGCAGGGTGGGGATGATCTTTGCATGACGGATGCAGCTTTGCTAGCTGTGGGTTGCGGGGAGGGGGGGGGCAAGTAGCGACCTCATATCTGGGTACTGCCCTGCAACCGCTACAAACAAAAAGCCACAGTAGTTTTCGAGGAGTGTAGCGAAAGCGGCTCCTCCTTCCCCCCCAAGATGGATCTCTGGTGGCGTTTTGTGGAGTGACACTGATTGCTCCTGCTGAATTCAGCTATGTGTCAGCTCGGTAATTTGAAATTCTCACATTTTCACATTTGATGCATGAGAATTTCTGCTTCAGTGCACAGCAGACGAGTCACATTCCAGGTGTAGGGTGAAGGCATGTAACATCAACACATACATTTTCAACTAGGGGCTTCTTCTATCAGATTTACAGCATGCAGTCTGTGGTTTTGCAAAATTAGATCATTTTCACTTCCATTAATTTTCCAACGTGTGAACCACACGTGGCCATGCATTTAACTGCAGTTCATGGGAGACCATCATTAGTGCAGTGTCATGTTGCCACTATTTGTAATCTGCATGTAGGCAGTGTTCACAAATCATTTTGTGAAACAGGCCCCTGATGTTTAATGTAATTTTTACCTGCAACCACAGAATTACTTTTCTGCTTAAGGCTAATCACACATAACTGCAGCAGGATGAATTTAAAAGGCATTCTGACTTTGCTAATGTCATTGGTTTTCAAAGCAGTTCAGTTTTAACATCATTCAAATCATTCTGCAAACTGGTATTTACTGCTAAGTAAGTACAGGTACAAAGGGTTAAGTGGCTAGCTGAAATCTACAATTTTTATGGAAGCAATTTCACCAAAGTTTAAAAAATGTTTTGTTTTTTTTCCTTGTTCATTTGGGCACTTTTGACATTATGTTTTTTGGCTAATGGCATTTTTTCTTGCGTCTAAAATTGTGTTTCAGCTGTGTTTTTCAGTCATGTGTCATTTAAGAGATCAATCCAGAGGTCTACACATGCACATTTCCCTGTGTTTTACATGTAACTACAGCGATCGTGTGCTGATCGCACACCTCATGTGTAGACAGCAGAGCAGAAGCTCTGAGGTTCTGTCTAATATGCTGCTCATGAAACACCTTCCACTTTATGAAGACACAGTATAATGCAAATCTTCCCAACCCCCTGAGCTGCAGGCTTGTACCAGGCCTTGGGATATTTGCTACTAGATTGAAAGGAAACCACTTAATTTGGCGCCAACAGCTGAATATTGTGTGACTTTATTGTCTGTTTTTGCTAATTACCTTGAACTTGATGCACTTTTCATTTAAAACCCATTTGCCGAGGGAGTTTTGACACGTTTGCTTAACCCTCTGAACCTCAATCCTGTCACATTATTCTCACTGTGGACTTATTTTTCACTGTAATATGAAGCCTTGCACCTCTATATAGCTAGAAAGAGAACTCAAATCTCTCTTGCTGTAAATTGAAATGGAATTGAATCATGAATTGAAATGAAAAAAGAAGGAAAAATGACAATCAAATTTTTATTATTTTTCCATAAATTAAAAAAACTTAAAAAAAATAAAAAAAAATCATACATGTAAATTCCAAGTACACATAGATTTGACCAATACTGGAAAATTCAGTGGTTGCTCTACATACTATAGACATTTTTACCACTTACATTTTTACAACTTGTTTTCCTGCTTATCTCATTCTGCACAGCCTGCAGTTCAACCGAGAAAAAAAAATGTCATGTCACTCATGGCTTCATGCTTACACAGTGGAGACGAAAAAATTAACAGTTTATTCTTAGCTTAAAATCGTTTTCAAAATCACTTTTCCCCCCTAAGATTTGGTCAAATTAAAATCAGCACATCACAAATGATTAGTTTAAGGACTGTTGTAAAAACAAAACAAATTTTGGATTTCTAGGTTTCTGTTTTCTGGTTGTGATAAATGGTGTAATTTTAGTGATTTTATTTTTTTTAAGAAAACATGCCTTTTAAACCCGCCAGTGGGATTTGGGATTCAGAGGGTTAAATGACAGCCACTCGCTCCATCCACCCTTTCTTCAGCCAGCCTACAAGCTGTTGTCCAGATTTTCAGCCAGCAGTAAGTGACAGCGCATCAAGCCAAGGGTGATCATACAGATGACTCATTTGTTTCTTGCAGCCAAGGAAAGGACACAAGTGAATCAAGATTTCACTGATGTTTGTGGCTTAGAGTTTAGACGAGATAGGGTCTATACCCGCATTCAAAAACTGGCAGCAATACAGGACATCATGTCGTTTTAGAAGCTTATGTTAATTGTTTTGTGTAATAGTAGATCTGTGCAGCCAAGTCAGGTTTATTTTACATACAAACATCACAATGGAGCTTAAGAGAAACATTTCAAACAGGCCTGATATAGTTTGAAGGTACTTAAATGGATTACACATTAAGCTACAAGAACATGAGTGGGCATAGCAGACAGAGGCTATGTTTGTGATGGAGGGAAGGCATGCATGGCTGCTCTGCAGCCTCCAGACAGAGAGACTGACAGGAGGAACGTGGGAACAGCAGACATAGGAAACTCCTCTCGTCTGGATATGTACGTCAGCCTGGGTCACCGGCACACCAATCCTCAGATGCAGCTAAGCACAGCGGCAGAAAGACAGATGCACACACCTCTCCGTGAGCAGAGCACATCTCTGGCTGTCAGACCGGACCCAGGAGGTCAAGGGAGGTCAGAGTGGCAGTGCAGGAGCAGGCAGACAGCTTGTCAATGCTGTTGACAACCAGATGGATGAGCCAATACTTTCGGGAGCTCCAGTTCCACTTCCCTATTTATTAACACATTGTACGACTGCACTTGGACGTGCCCCAAAAAATGCTTCTACTGGTTCGCTGTTTACTCCAAGCATGTGTTAACTGCTCAGTCAAACATTCCCCCGATGAGCGAATCTGAATTTCTATTTTTTCTTATATCCATAATCTGTCGGCAAAACATCTCAGCTCCCAGCTCTCAGTCAAAGCCTTGGATCTGTGCTGTTTATTGGGCTCGGTTTGGCTCAAGTTGGCACATTCATTTGTCACCGCTGTGTGTCTTGGAGCAGAATCTGATCCCAGAGTCAACATTAACATGGCTTTTCTGGGGCAGCAGCTTCATTATTGAGCCCCGGCATGGTGAACCAGACCATTACTGCTCTGGAGATAGAGCCCGAACACGGAGAGCGAAAGGGGGGAGATGGAAACGATGAGGAGTGAGGATATAGGATAAGCAGAATGATGAAGTAGTTAACGGGGAAGGAGAGAGTGTGAATGAAGGATGCTAGCATGGGAGCGGAAGGAGAAAAGAAGTGACCAAATAAATCACCGGCCAACAGATAATTGGACGAGCTGCACTCAGGGGACTATTGCGGCACCATGAAAAGTGACACCATGATTTGCAATTAACTCCAAGAGGAGGAATGGGGATTTAGTTCCCTTTGGATTAATTCCATGAATGTGATATCTGACAAGATGGTTGCCATAATGAATCTGTTGGGCTGCAGGAATCATTATCATCATTTAACTTGTGTGACGGCACTCCTCTCTAGGGAGTAAATGCCCCGATCTGAGGTGCGGAAAGTATTTTGAAATTAGACCTGAAGGTAGACCTGGATACCTAATGACAGTGCAGGACTGTTGTGGTCATGCGTGTTAATTGCTCTGAGAAGTTGAGTAATTTTAATGTTTGTCTGGTGAGCAGTTTTCATACTTTGCAGCAGTGCCAAGTGAGGCATCGTGCCTCTTATCCGCCGCTCAGCTCGACACTCTCACTTGCATGTGCTGTCGAATTACAATATACAAAGTTAAGTGACCTCAAGGACAAGTCTGGCTCAACATTTCCACTGTGCATGCAGCCACTTCATAACAGAGGTTTGTTTGATAAGGGCATAATTGCGCCCGACTCTCACAGAAGTGTAATTTAAAGATAGGATCGCACCGATGCAAGGTTCGTGTTTGTTTATCTGCAAAAATAAATAAGTTTTCTCAATAAAAGGAGGTCCAGAGACGAAACTTTTTTATGTGTCGCTCATTTGAGATACAAAGAAAAACTCATTACGGGTGTTGAAACAGAGTGTCACGATGACAAGATGCATGGAGACAAGAGAGGATGACCCGATACAAGAGTCCTCTGTTGTATTCAAACCCTTTTTATCCTCCTAAGGTAAGTCTAAAAATGACTGTGTCATTATTTGACCTCTAATTTACATCTTATTACATATTACCTGGATCTAATCTGAAACTGACTATACCTTAATAACTCTGATTAGGCACCTGCGGAAGCATATTGGCTTAAAATGAATGTTATCACCGTCTGTGCTTTTTGCAAACCGGTTGACCTTTCCAGTCCACCTGCCTCTAATAAAGCACTAATTAGAGTCTCATTAGGGTCTGAGAACCAGGCAATAAACAGGTCCTCAAACGCAAAATCAGGCACTCAGCACTAATCAGCAAATGCATGCATCACCTCACGACATGAGAAACGTAAAGTTATAAAAAGGCTGTCTCACAGAGGAGGAAGTACCTCTGAGCATCCGAGTCACTTCAAAACTGGGAACATTTTTGATCAAATAACCTTAAAAAAGGTGATGAAAAGTCAAAAAGAAGAAAGAATTCTGCTGCAGCTCCCAAGATAAAGGGATCAAAGCCATTTTCATTTAGATCTTCATTATTTCCAATGTCAGTTAAAACAATCTTTTACTAATGCTGTCATGGTTTGGAGTCTTTAACTACATTCCTTGAATTTCTTCTCAATGCTGCGCCCTACCAAATTCTATTTTATATGACGCTAAAAGGCCAAGTTACTAATTAAATTAAATGAAAACCCATCATTTAAAAAGAGCAAAGAGTTCTTTTTTAAAAATATATCCATTTGGCAAAGAAGTTTGGAAATTCATTCTACTTTGCCAAAACTAGAAGCGCTGAAGGCTGGAGGTAACTAACTCAAGTGGAAAATGAGGAAGTACCATTTTCACTGAAAACGACCAACATTTGAGGCTTTTAGGGCAAAGCATTCTAGTCGCAGTTTTATTCCACAGACCGCAAGAAGCCGATTGATACCCTGCCCTGTCATCCATGCTAACGGCTTCCAATTATCAGGTGACTGGGGAATGAGACCTCTCTGATTTAGCCATGTTGGCCAGTATTGATCCGACTAGAGAACTGTGTAAAATTGCAGCGAAGTGGGATGACCTTGTCTGTTGTACTTTCTTGCTGATTGATAAACAAAGCAGAGGCAGCTGTGAAGATGTTCCTGCATAGCAATACTCCCCGTTGGAGCTTTCAGATTGTCCAGTTGATGAGTGAAAAAACAACAACAGTGAAACGGCGTCTTTAGCTCCTGTGAAACTAAAGATTAAGAAAAATATTCTGGGATTTGATTTCATCACTCGTAAGATTTGGCTAGCATGGGGCTTTTGGAAAGACCACAGCAATTGGAGGCGGTAATGGACCACCACCCACTCCTTCGTCACCAGCATTCATCAACTGACTAAATATAATTTCTTTTTCTTAGATTAATTTTTGGCGCCCCAACAAAGAGACTTTAGCCAGCGGCAAAGGAAGCGCACTAGTGCCAAAATGATAAGAACTGCAAGTAAAAATAGCAATTTAAATCCTCTATGAATGCATTTAATGGGAATATATTTGATGGACGAGCAGAACACAAACTTAAATTCGACTGCAGCAGTCGACTCGGGACGAACTGGGCCTAAATTCTCCACTGTGAAGCTAAAGCTAATGGGACCTTTCCATTCAGATTCAGGCCATACTGGACTCTTCCAGTGACCTTAACAGTAGCATTTAATCTCAATTTTACCATCCAGATGCAGGATGTCCACTTTTTTGGGCTGCTCCGTCTCAAGCATTCCAATGTAGCTAGCAGAACAGTAGGCGTTGGCGTGCACCTTTACTGTTGTTGTTTGTTGTAAGCAGTCAAATCCTTACCGTCTTACATTATCAACCCTCAAATACCAATTCTGAGTCAAGAAAAACATTGCTATATCACCATAACTGGACAAACCAAAGGATAGGTCTACAAGTGCAATAAGTCATCAAAAAAGTAACTTAACAGCAGCTTAAAATCTTGCTTTTGCTGGCATCCAGTGGCTTAACTTTTCACTTCATTGAGGTAACGTGTACTTTTAACCACACCAAACTATGATGTCAAAGCACACTGACACACCTTGTAGTTCTCTTGCAGCCAAATAAGATAAACCACTGGAGGTCAGTAAAACCAAGATTTTTTACTGGGTGTCAAAAATAAAGCAAATAAAGTGGCGTAAAAAAATGCTATTTTAAACAAGTGATAGTAGAAAAAGTAGGGCAGCAACAAATGGTAATAACTTGGACTTTTGTTTCTTATTTCACTGCGTCCTTCAGTTGTTTCGTATGATCAGATGTGCCTTTTACTCTGCTATGGCTGCTTTGTTTGCGAGAGGCCTGTCAAAAAGGGCCATCAGAGAGTGTGAACATAGGGGCGGCGGGTGCCTCACACAGTGAATCTATCCCAGAGTCTGTTTGTGTTCCACTGACACAACCTAGTCTCTGGACTCTGTCAGCAGTCCTGTTCCTGTCAAGTCAAATAACAGCATTTCAGATGGGCTTCTCGCTTTGACATGGTGAGCCAGCTGAACAGGGGGCCAGAAGAGGTTCAGAAAAAGGAAGAAAAAAAAAAAAAAGCGGGTTGGGGAAATGTACCGAACTCGACCATATGTCCACTGCAGAATGCAAACAAGAAGCTCCTACAAGTTCCACAGCGCACTCACTCGGACAAACTGAAGAAGAGCCCGCTTTCCTTCTGGCTGGCATTTCTTCCAAATGTCAAATCATTCACCTGGAACGAGTTACACGGACCTTCAGGGATCGTCTTTGAGAATGTCAAACTAAACCATGAATCTGTACAAACCTTTGGATAAAGTAGAATGTCCACTGACTTCTTATGGTGAAGCCTGAGGCGCAGTGAGGGTCTCAGATGACTTCCACACACTGCACTTACTAAGCGTACATGTAATCTCAGGCTATGTTTTGTCTCTTAAATAACACGGTCATGTTTATCCTGCGTAAGTATCTCATGAACTTATTTCCTGTGGAATAATATTGTATGACTGCATACTCAGGCGATTTCCCCCTGAAGGACCTCAACAACAGAACCTTTGTCTTTTCTGAAGAGGGAAAATAAAAAAAAGGCAGACATCCCCCAAATGCCATCAAACAAGACAGTGGTATTTACTACCATTATCTGGGCTTCATCTCACGTTTACTTTTAAAAAGACAGTGTAGACAGAGTCGATAAATTGAACCGGCTGGCCACATAAAAGGAAACTACAGTTTACAATGCCTCGGGGCTTTGAAAAGAAACACAGGATGAAGCTGGTTCTACTTGAGGCAATACACAGGTCTTCACTTGCAAAAAAAGGGCCCAGGAATAAGACAAGAGAGGACACAGAATGCAGTAACAACAGACAATGATTGTCACTGGACGTAATAATATTGACCGGGGAAGGGGGATGCATAGAACGCTCTTCTACCAGCTCGAGTGTCTCTTCTGGCGTGGAGAGGAGAATGTTTACCTTTTCATTTGATCCACTATATCCAGGGTCAGGAACCGTGTTTATCTGTTGAGTGTGTACACAGTTATTGAGCTTTGCGTCAAGTCATCTGTCTCGGAGGCAGCTGTAATTCAGCTTCACATTTTCACTCCCTGGGAATGTGAAGAGCATAACTCTTTGGAACACTTTGTAAACTGCCTGGACGTATTGTTCTGTTGGTGCCTTTTTTTCTGAACCCTTTGAACCCCTTAAGCAATTTCAACAAATGTTTTCTTAATTTAGTGATCATAAATGCTTTGAAAAAGATGGAAGTCAGACGATCAAATATATTCCCTTTCATTAGAATGGTGAGGAATGAATATCCTCCGTGGAGAGAAGTCTTTCATCGTGAATTAAACAGAGGGTGAATCTGGCTGTGCATTTTTATGAGGGGCTTCGAGTTAATGGTCTTGGTTACAGGTGAGCAAGTTTCTTCGGGTAGCCCAGGGACACACATCTTGCTAACCAGAGGGTAATGATTAAGATTGTGGGTATAGAGTGCAATAAACAAACCCCTGTTATATAATTAAAGAGCGGATTGCTTATTGCATTCTGTGGCTTGATTGATTAATGCGATTCAAAGTACACAATTCTGAGTGGTTTGCAAAGTGTGAGTCGATGATAATCAAGTGCAGGCCCGAGGCTAAATCCGAACTTTAGAAAACCTTTCATGTGTTTCCAAAAGGATATTACAAAGCAGAGCAACAATTATATCTTCAGGGTTTTAGCTAATGCAGGTCAGATGTTAATGCTGAATCATCTGATCTGAACAGTACACTTCTAAAATGATTATATAGATTCAAACCCAAGTTGTGATACTTTTGGAAAGCTGCTCAAAAATTCATCAAACAGAATATATGTACTTTTTGAGATTACAGATTGAAAGTGACAATCAATGAACAAGACAAAAGCTTAAGTCTCTCTGGTCATTGATTATACCCCTAAAAACTAATCTCAACTTTTCCCATGATAATGATCCTCCATCTTAAAATGACTGAGACGGAACTCTACACCATTGCTTCCAATATAATGCACAGATTGACATAGGTCCTGCCCCCCTCTCCACTTGCTGCAGCTCAAGCACACCAGCTCACCTATGACTTTGCTCCAACACTGTAAAACTACTTTACACAATGGCAAGTTGTAATATTGGAGTAATTCAGCCATACTTGTTCAAAAAGGAAACGGATTCTGAAGAAGAGCGGTGATACAGACAGCTCCATTATGCAAGTTAACGTCATTGGTTCCTTGGTTTGTTACATATGAAACTCAGAAATTCTAAATTTGTATTTGAGACTCACAACCTTGCAGTTTCAAGGTGGAAATGCTTAATCATGGGGTTGACTGCTTGTTTTGCTCATGATGTGGAAGGATATAAAAATACTATATGGACATGTTAACAAGTGGTAAAAAAAAAAAAAAGATTCTCAGTCTGTTTAGATTCCAGGTCATGGTAATCCAAAGGGCTACAGTACAAAGTAATTAGACTTCTGTTTTTGGCTCTTGAAGGCATTCAACATCCCATCAAAGAGGCTTTTTCAGTTCTGACAGGGTTTAAGTGGTACAGCCATCCTTAGACAGCACCACTTATCAGGTACTTTTAATGCAGTCTTGAGATCTAACCCAGGAAGTTTCACCACCAACATTCACACCTCAATGCATGTGAGCCTTGGATCATTAATGTGCCGTTAACCATGTGATTTGGGGGTGACAATAATTATTTGTGATGTTCTATTAGTCAGTCAGAACCAAAGAAACTTCTTGGAATAGAGGGGAAAAGTCATAAAGAACCAAAAAGTTGCCTCCTACTAAAGTACTTAGGATCACTGGAGGGGTCTTTAAAGCTCTGCTAGTTGCTCTCATGTGCTTAAATTAGCTCAATGCTAATGCTAGCATGGCAACATGGTTGCAATAATGGCGTTTGTGTTTAGCAAGTGTAATGGTTGCTATGTTCACCAGCTTTGTTTTGCATGACACAAACACCATTTCTAATTAGCAAACTAGAGGAAAAGTCAGGGGATGCCAATTATCCATTATCACCCTCTGGGGAACATGAATGCATACAAAGTTTCATGGTATCCCATCAATTAGCCACGAAGGTATCCTAGCCAAAGCAGTGGACTGATTAACCGAATAAACTGTATCCAAGCAGAACAAGAGAATGGCAGTGATTCATTATTGACGTCAAGCACATGGCACCTCCATTTGGCAATCATCCCCGTTTATCAGCTTTCAGCAGGCCAGTAATTAGGACAGCAATATCTCCAGGAAGACAGTTTGACTTTTATTGCCTATTTAAATCGAAATCGACTGCCAGCGACTCAATGATTCGTGATTTAAAGTGTATACATTACTGCTTGGCTACTTCCAATGCATCACACACACTGTAGTGTAATCGCAGGTAAATCTACACAACTCAACAGGGTATGTGTCTAGTGTTTGGTAATTTCCTGCTCCCTTGTTGTTCCGATGTCTCCATTTGCCTTGTTTGTCAAACTTATTTTAAGCCGCTTTTGTATCTGCAGTGACTTCTGCTTTGTTTTTGACAGAAGGTTTTGGTTGTTCTTGGAAGCAAAAGGGTGGTCGTAGACTTTGGAGGCTTGGCTTTCGTTCACTGAAATACCAAGCGCTCTTCCTGTTGGCTAATTGCTTGTTAGTGCTCCTGGCCAACAAGAAGAAAAAGTCACACAGGGCTACTTCAAAAACACCCACACAAGCAGCATTTGCAGCAGCACGGAGATATTAAGGCGCCCTGTCATGTTGGTGTCGTTTACAAGAAGTTGTGATGCCAGCTGGGGCCGATCCCCCTGCTGCTAAAGTTGTAGTTCAAAAATTAGAAACATCTTTCTCATTCATACTTTCCTTCCTTTTTAGTCCATATGACCAAACTCTTTATGTGTATGCATCACAGATGTGTATGTATCCCATCTTTTTTTATTCATATGTCTTGCAATCTCCCATCATAGAGGAATTTGTCCAGCTGGCACTTATAATAACCCCTCCCTGCCAAGGTCAGGTGAGAGCAGACAGGCCCGCTAATTCTGAATGTTTTATGGAGCAAATTACAACGGCCGGACCAGAGACTGAAGTGGCCGGCTGGAATTATCTGGTACTGAGGCTTTCAGTAATTAAGAGCAAGGAATGTCTGCCCGACATTATTGCTGGATGAGTGGCAAGACTGAGGAACACCTGAGGCTTCTGGAAGAGCAACACATTCAAAGGAATCTCCAGAGATCTGTAGGGTTGGACCACAATGGCTGCTGTCGCTGCTGCAACTCAATTGCTGTGCAGATTTTGAAATATGTGACTTAGTAATGCTGGAATGCGATGCAGACAAACAATGCATGGCTGAAAGGACCATCTAATACTGTAAAGGTGCACCGCCAAGGACAATTTGCATCCAGTTTGATTAAAAAGAAAATGCTTGTCTGAATAATAAAGAGGGTGAGGACTTTGTGAAGCATTTTGAAAGACGCCAGTGTACTTTTCTATTCAGTGCATCGGAAATCTGAACAAATCTTAATTTCTCTTTTCTGATTGCAATTGACTATCACCATGGTGACCTGTTTGGTTGAAAGCAGAGGCGCAATGCCTACCTGAAAAGTTATTTCCTAATTTCATTCGCATGAATGCAGCTGTGAGTCATTGCCAAGTCGCATTTAGTTGTTTCTACAAGTATTCAGTATTTTCAATGATGAAATCATCTATTGAAACATATATTGGATATTAAAATACAAAGCATGGTGCAACATGATGCAAAATAATGCGTCATAGAGTTTAAAATGCATTCAGTTGAATGACATCAGACCATTTCTTACTTCCCAAAATCTTATTTATCACCTATTGAAGCTGAACTATCAGAAGTTTCAACAATTGCCAGATAATGTTACAAGCTCCTATTCTAGTCCTACTCCAGAAATCTAAACATCCTTTTATTTCTCCCCTTTACCCTCAGCCCAACCAGTCGAAGCAGATGCCTCGCCTGCCTGGGCTTGGTTCTGCCGAAACATTCTTCTCACTTGCTTGCTTAAAGGGAATCATTTGGATTTATTGGGTTTCTCTCTCTACTATATTATTATTATTATTATTATTAGGGCTTCATTTTACAATGTGAAGCTTCCCAAGATGACTTATTTTCTGAAATAAAGATATATGGTCAGTAAAAGAGTTGAAATTAAGCTCTAAATTCTAATCCAGACCATATGTCCTTCATTTCATGAACATTTATTTTGGAAAATTATCTTTTCACATTAGAGGATGATTTATTTGACCACTGGACTAAATGTTATAAAAAAAAAAAAAGTTTTAAAGAAGTATGAATTATGCATGAATCCATAAGGAATTTTGCATTCATGCTTGGTTTCATTCTAACTTTAAAGCTGCTATAATGAACAATATTTTACATTACAAATGGAGTTACACAACCACGTCTAGAGCAAACAGGGTAATTCATAGCGATGAGCCTGAAGAAAATTATCACAGGACTTCACATTTCTCTCAGCTCACTGTTTTGGTTTTGCAGCCCATGACTTTTCAGTTTCGATTTCGTCTTGCCACTCTTATCAGTATAATTTCCAGCAATAGCAGGCAGCTATTTCCGCGAAGAAAACAAATCTCTAAAAATTGACTGTACACCATTTCCCAGCGTCAACAGCAGCCAGACAAAGTTGCCAAACAGCTAGCACACAATGAAGAGAATAAATGTTAGACTTTCATTCATCAGGTGGTCAGAAACCAGACTCCAAATCAGCGCTGCTCTGTATGCATTGGATCCATTTTAACACATTTTTTATATCAGTCTTTATAGTTAAAAGGGGTCACCTTCCTTCTGCTGCCCCCAAGTGGCCAAAAAATCTGTCAATGTAGGTTTAAGGTGATGTGTGTTCAACTATGAGTCCTGTTTTGCATTCTGTGCTGTACCATGACTGACAGCATCATTGCACTGCTTCTACTTCCTTTACCAGGGATAAAAATAAAATGTTCTCCTCGCTCTGTATTACCTGAGTTTTTGAACCACAGACGGGCGGTAGATCATAGCTCAACACTGCTGTAATTTCTGCAAACCGTGGAATCTCTTTCATGTCTCACACATGTCAAAGTCTTTAAACGTGTAAGTCAGAACTTGGATGTGCTGGATACGTCCTGCAACGCATGAAAGACGGGTCCTCTCAGAAGGCACGTTAGAGGACTGCGCGACGGATTTCATAGGATAGATTCTATGAGCAATTACAGTGTCAGCGAATCCATTTGTATGTTGATGAAATATGCTTACCCATTGCTGTAAGTAGTGCTTAGTCCATTGATTCCAAGTCTTTTGTTACAAATGCAATTACACTGGTTTGTTTCGTCTAACTTACTCTGTCTGCTAGATAATGACCTTAAGGAGGAATTGCCCTCCTCCCATCCTTTCCAATCAATGCCACTTCGTGCAGTGGTTTAGTGGCACTTCATATTGTAAAGCTCTGCAATCACTCAGCATCTGATAAGGAGCACAGCTTAAGGGTATACTGGCCATTTGTCCTACTAGCTGAAGACACAGCATATGGAAATCTGCATGTTTTGAATGTGGCTCGATTATACGTCATGCAAATTTAGGCTTATGAAACC
>OMNN01024489.1:0-11715 GCA_900302755.1 Chromis chromis
GGAGGGAAGCGTCTGAGGTAATTGTCGCTTTATGGCGCATGTTTTTGTGTGGAGAGAGTCTGATTTCACGTCATATGAATCACAGCGAAGGTTCTGCTGAGTCCTAAAGATGTTAAATGAACATGTGGATGAGTGGAGCTACTTTGTGTTTCTTCACAAATCTCAATCATTGTATGAGCTACAGTCGTGAAAATATAAGACATTCCCTAGAAATCTGTAGTTAAATCAGAGAATAATAGTCTTCATTTACATGTTGACTGTAAAAAGAAAAATAACAGGCCAAAGCTTTAAATATTATCCACATTTTTACAAATGGTAGTTTCTTCTTTTACCAAGTTTGATTGTAAAAAAAAACAGCTTTACGGTTTTTAAATAAGCAGAAAATATAAATTACGGAAAATAACTAGTAAAATCCCAGAAAATAAGTTGTAAGTTAAAAGCTAACTGTAAAAATAAAAAAATAAAATAAAAATAAAAATACACTTTTTACTGTGTTTAAACCAGCAAAAAGAAGCATTGTTTTACAGATATTTTTGGTTAATTCAAAGAAAAGAAAAAATTCAGATTTTCGTTGAATTACATGTAATATTTAGAAATAAATCAAATAAAACAATTATTTACATGTTGAATGTAAAAATGACAGGGCAAAACTGTACATATTGGTCACACCAAAAATGTGTATTTTTTATAAATGGTAATTTCTTGTTTTACAATGTGCGACCATGAAGTTACTTTTTCTTTTTACTGTAATTAAATTAGCAAAATAAAAAAAATTTAACTGTTATTTTACCGATTTTTGTTAAATTGCAATTACAAGGTTACAATTTCATTTAGCAGACGCTTTTATCCAAAGCGACGTACATAGGTAGGTAGGCGGGGCAGCATTAAGGACCTTGCCTAAGGGTCCTCACTGGATACTCTGACTGGGATTTGAACCACCGATCTCCCGTGCCAAGGTCTGGGGTGTTAGTCACTGAGCTATCCAGCTGCTAAATTACAGACAATATCTAACAAAATCACAGAAAAAGTATCAATTTACATTGTGACTGTAAAGAAATAGGCTGTCAATAATGTCAACATCAAAAATTTGTAATTTTACAAACAGCAATGTGTTCTTTATTTAATGTGTTACCTTTTTTTAAATGATTTTTACAGATTTTGTTATTTGAAAGAAAAGAATTGAAAAATTATCAATATTTAAGTCAAATTTAACAGAATTTGATTATAATAATGTGATTATATCAAGTAAAAAATGTTTTAAAACATATTAATCTACAAGTTGACTGAAAACCTGTTTACTGAAATACAAGAAGAAAACAGGATGTCCACATAATGTCCACACCAAAAGACAATAAAGGGAAGTTTATTCTTTTACAAAATGTGACCATTAAAAATTTTTAAAACTGTATTTAAATCAGCAAAACAGATACAGATATTTGCTGTTATTTGAAATACATAAACATCTCATAGCTTTCAATTTACACCTCCAACAATCACATAACTAAGATTGATGTTGACTATATGAGACCTTTAAAGTCCATGTGTTGATTTCACACCTGGAAACCTCTTTAAATGGCTTAAATGTCACTCCACATCTTTGCTTCCTCTAGAATGTACAGATCTATGAAGTCCATGCCTCTGTGTCCAACCACCACTCGCTGCAGCTCGAGCACACCAGCTCACCTAGAGCTCTGCTCAAACACTGTAAAACTGCTCTACTCTGCACAATGGTAGGCTTTCAGTATTTCCACCATACATGTACTAACTAGAAACAAGCTGCCTGTAGGACTGAGCAGCTCACTGATTCAACCCTGAATTCTGCATCATATCAAAGAGAGCTTGAAGATGATACAAGGCCATCTGTCCGATAGTCGGAGTTGAGCTGGAAGTGGACGTTTCAGCAGGATAATGATCCAAAGAGCAGTGATAAATCCACCAAGGAACGGCAGAAAAAGAGGAAATAGAGGTCGAGGAGTGACCCAGATTTGAAATGTTGTGGGGAGGATTTGAAACGGGAAGAGCATCCAAGAAAACCCTATTTCACCTAAGGAATTCTGCACGGAAGATTGGTCAAAAATTACAGCAAGCTGATGTCAGAAGCTGGTGGATAATTATTCAAAACGCCTACAAGAAGTTAACGGTTCAATATTATTTTTATTTTTATTTTTGTTGAGTAATTCAGAATCAGAATCAACTTTATTGGGCAACTTTGTGCACACAAACAAGGAATTTGACTCCGGTGTATCTTTACTTTCTGTGTACAAAAAAAACACAAAACTAAAAACTACGGACTAAAAATAAGGTAAAAGAATACTATAAATATAAACATAAACATCCATAAATAGCAGTATTTACAGTGTGTGTGCAAAGTGGCAGGGTGGCAGGGTCATTCATTAAAAAGGCTAATTTACCTGGTAGCTGAGTTCAAGTACACCACCTTTATCTGTAGGTGCTGTATCAAATGTGATATTATGGGACTGCGTTTAAATTCTGTAAACAAGTGGTGAAAATCTGGCAGCAAGGGTGGCAAAGACATATATATGTTAAAACTGTAAAAATGGTAAAGATAATGGCTAATGTCTGTAAAGTAATAATAATAATGTTTTTAGTCAGTTTAAATACAGTAAAATAATGGGATTTTATGGTCATACATTGTAAAAAAAAAAATAAACACATTATGTGATGTGGACATTATTTACAGTTTTGTACTGGTTTTTAAAAGTCAACATGTTATTATAATTATTTTTATGTGATTTTACAACCGTCTTCTGTAATTTAACAAAACAGGGAAAATAAATAGCATTTTAAACAATTATTTACCTTTTTTTTTTTAAATTCTTAATATACATATATTTTCTTTCAGATATTAACAAATATCTGTTAAATAATTATATTTTTTGCAGATTTAAAATAAATTAAAACAACAATACAGTTTTATGATCAATTACAAATTAACCTTTTAGTTTTATCCTTTTTTTTACAGTCAACATGTAAATTATATTTTTTCCCCCTGTAATTTTGTCATGTATTTGTTTCAAAATAATTAAATAACAGCTACAAACCGTTAAAAAACCAAAATTTTTTACAGTGCACACTACAGAGCACATCTGCAGCCTCAGAAAACGTGCTGCCTCTGGGTCTTTGCAGCCACCGTGCAGATGTATGACTGAAAAAGCTGCGACTTCACAGATTATTCAAACAACATATGAACTCTCAGCATCTTCAGCCTCAACACAACATTTTGCACGTTTACATCACGCCGGCCTTTTGTTCTGTCGACTACAGTACACCTTCTCTCCTGCGTCCTTCTTCTTCCCTCCGTCCGTCCATCTGTTCTGCTGAGTCGTGCGATCAGTAGAGGGTCCATACATCACCTCTCCACCTCCCCCGGGACACACAGTGGAGGAGGGGAGGAGAAAAGAAAAAAGGGGGAGACATTGGAGTCTCTTTTTTTTTAATGCAACACCCCCCAACAACACCAGCAGCAGCAGCTGTTAGCAATGACTGCAAATTGTTTTCCTTGCACCTATTTGTGGCTCACTGCGAGGTTTGTGTTTGTGCACGTCCACGCCAGATCGACGTTTTAGCCGCATTAGGAAGCGACTGGTTTTAATGGAATTTCCATTTTCTACTCTTTTTTTTCTATTTTATTTTGAGAGACGACGGATCGTCTCTCTTGGTGGAGAGACGCGACGATAAAGAGACAGAAAGAGAAAAAAGGCGATAGACGAGGAGTGTGGATGAAGGGAGGGGTGTCACCAAACAAGCAGCGAGAAAAGACACAAACTGAGTGAAATGAAGAGAATTTAGAGGCAGTAATGCACCGAATGTGGGAGGGAGGGAGTCAGACGGAGGGAGAGAGAGATGAGTAGAATGCAATAATGTGATAAAGCAGCTGAGGAATGGAGGTTTTTCTACACTCTGACGCTTTTAGTCCCATTTCTACTTTTTACGGCAGATTTCATCATATTACCAAAGGCCATTTTGGCTCTATTGTGGATAATAGGCTGCTGTGGAATTATTGGAGATGCTGCCTTAGATAATGGTCATTCTCCCTCTCTTTCTCTCTATGCCTGTCTCCCCCCTCTGCATTTGAGAGGGAGAGGTAAGGCGGAGGAGGAGGAGGAGGAGGAGGAGGAGTAGGAGAGATTAATGGCATACAAAGATGGGCAGAGTCGGGGGCGATGAAGATAGCAGAAGGTGCAGCGCATAGAAAGGCAGCGAAATGTGTAAGACAAAAGGAGGTAAAGATAGGTTGTGCTCTGCAGATAGTGTTTTCGTGCTCTGTTTGCTTCTAATACAATAAGTGGATAAGAAAATTGGATTTATTCGTCATTATATCCCTTCTCTGAGAGCAAGTGCACCAGCAGAATCCAGCCACAAATATTCCTAAAGGCTTAAATATCTGTATCTTGTGTTGATGTTATCCACACAGTGTCTAAGACTATGTTTAACCCTCTGAATTCCAAGCAGCTTCGTCCTGTTTTTCTTCACTGTGGGTTCATTTTTATTGCAATATAAAGTCCTGCACCTCTACGGAAACAGCACAACCATGACTAGAAGCAGAGATAACTCAAATATATATTCTGTGCAGTATAACTAAGTTATAATGGCACAAATCTTAAAAACAAACAAACACTGAATGTCTTTGATTCTGTTTTATTTTTAAAAAAAAATATTTTAAAAAATCTGGAATCAACATGTACATTTTTCCAAGTACCTAAAGGTGTTACCAATACTGGAATAAAAATGTTGACTCTGCATACTATAAATATTTTACTACTACATTTTTAATTAGTTTCCATACTTGTCTCCTGTCTACACAGCCTGCAGTTCAGCCAGGGAAAAAATCTTGTGTTTGTTTTATTTACATGTTGAAATAGTTGGTTATTAAATCTAACACGGTAACATTATGGGAAATGGCTTTTTAAATTGCGAGGTTAAAATGATTTACCCTCTGAACTCCGAGCAGTTTAAGGGAGTTTTTTTTACTTTTGCTCACGTCACATTTGTACTCACTGCAGACTCTGTACCTCTATGGAAACAGAACAACCATGGCTAGAAGTAGAGAGAACTAAAAACTGTTAGGGGCGCACCGGTTATGTCGTGCGTCCCATGTACAGAGCCTTAGCGGACAAGCCGGGTTCGAGTCCGACCTTGGGCATTTGACGCATGTCCTTCCCCACCCTCTCCCATTTCTGACTCTATCCAATGTCCTCTCTAATAAAGGCACAAAAAGCCCACAAATAAATCTTTTTTTTTTTTTAAACTGTCTTTAGTGAATTTTAACAAATTTATAATGAAATAACATTAAAAACGTAAAAAGGAAAGTTAAAGTTTTTTGATTATTTATTTTAGAAAAATTTTAATAAACTTGTATCAACATGTACAACATTTTTCCAAGTGACCACGGGTGTTACCAGCACTGGGAAATTGAATAGTGACTCTACACACTATAGATATTTTACTACTTATATTTATTTTTGTTTTTTATTTTTGCCTTTATTAGATAGGACAGTGGATAGAGACATGCGGTAAACGCCCCAGGTCGGAATCGAACCCGAGACAGCCGCTGCGCCTCTGCACTTGGGTCAACCGACATAACCATCAGGCTATCGGGGCGCCCCCTACTACTTACATTTTTTATTCATTTTCATACGCTGTTCCTATCTTCTTTATGTAAACACAGCCTGCAGATCAGCTGAAAGGTCCCTGAGTTTTTGTTAAATGACAGTTAGACGGCTTCTTAAATGGCTTTCTGGTTGTGGCATGGAGCACAAAGTTTTTTTGTTTTTTTTACAAAATCTGATTAGTTTAAACAATTTATTTTTGGTGAATTTTTAAACAAGACATGCAGATTAAAGTGTATTTGTTTCCATGCTTGTCTCTTGTCTACACAGCCTGCAGTTCAGCCGACTATTTCCATAGTTTTTTGTCATGTGACTGTTGGTCATAGCTGAGTTAGTATGAGCTTCACGGCTGCACTGAGTAGCCCGGAATATTTAGTCTTTTACAGAATCTGGTTAGAACAAATTGTTTATTTTTGGCGAATTTTTAAATGTGGCATGTAGAATAAAGTGATTTCTGACTAAATAACTACATTTTAAGCTTAGATTTGGTCAAGTTTTCCAAACGAACAGCATGTCACAGATGAATCACTCAAGTTTCATAGTAAAGTTCTTTCTGTTTTCAGTTTCCAGCCTTAAAAATGGTGTAATTTTTGTGAAAGAAGAGGGTTAACCCCTTAACGTCGATCGTCGCAAAATTGCATCATACCGCTTACATTCAGACTGCAGCCGAGATAGCGTATGCATTCCCCCAATGCCGGTTTGTGCTTATTCAATAGGTACGTAAACAATTTTGTAGCATCAATAAAAAAAATTGTACCATTAATGCCTGTTGTCACTAATTTGCATCATACCTAAGTTTATATCTATTATCTAAATAAATTCAGGCGTCAAGGGGTTAAACTGAATATCTAACCCTAAAACAAGGAATTTGAAGATTTTGTTGATATTTCATGAACTAAACACTAATAAGAGAACAAGAGTTTCCTGCAGCCCTGATTCATCACTCTTTTAGACGTTTGTGCAGCTGGTTAAATGTGAAGCAGCTGTTTCTGAAAATGGAAATGTATGTTAAGGTTCGAATTGACAGGATGATTTAGTGCGAATACATTTCCATGTGTGTGAGCAGCCACAGCGTAGCGTATATTTATACAGTATAGATTGTATATAAGCCTTACAGCTACAGAATCTCACCGGAATATGGTCGGATAGAAAAAGGGGGGAATCAAGATGGAGGAGAAGCAGAAGGGAGGATGTGAAGTCGAGATGAGGAGGAAGAGGAGGAGGAATAAAAGCGCCCGAAGAAACACACGAGGAGAAAGATGGAGGGAATGACAGAGGGAAGGAGGGAAGGGAAGGGGGGACCTATTGCCCTGAGACTACAGCAGAGAGTGAAAAGCGAAGGAGAGAGCAAAAGAGTGATAGCCTTACAGCAGCACCTAATGGCTTCTCTGGAGAGAGGGAGGAAGGGAGGGAGCGCCGAGGAAGAGGAGGAGGAGGAGGAGAAGGCATAATGAGGGGGCTATGACAGAGGCAGAGATAGATTTAGAGAAGGTGGATGGAGGGAGAGACAAAGAGAGGTGGAGGTTATGCGGCCGTTTGGTAAAGATGGAGTCAAAGGAAGGAGATGCTAAATGAGCAGAAATAAAGACGGATGAGGAAAAACAAAAGATGGGGGTGAACAAAAGGAATAAAGGTGGATGGAGATGAGGAAGGAGAGAGGAGGAGAACAGTGGAGAAAAAAGCAATCAGATGAAGGAGAGATTGAGAGTTGGAGAAACGGGGGGGAAGCGTGATGAGACAGCAAAGGAGGAAATTGAAGAGGAGGTTGTTGGGAGATGGAGGACGGCCGGACGGATAAAAAGGCAGTTTACTGTCATAACGAGGGAGGGAGGGAGAGAGGAAGGGGAGGTAAACAGAGATGGGGAGGATGTGTGGAATGTATCTTCACCTCCGTTAACAGCCGTGTAATAGCACTGATCGCAGCTGTGAATAATTCAGAGCCTCTAGTCGGGAATTCTCTCCTGGAAGAGACCCTCGGTGTTTGATTTCCTCGTGTGTGTAGCAGCGAACGGGCGATACTGAGGGAGAAAGAGCAGCTCCACCTGAGATGTACATTCGCAGCCGCCATGATTACATTACGCAGAAACACATCAGTCAGTTTGGAAACGCACACACACATTTACATCCGTCCCTCCCTCCCCCACGAGCTTGTGTCTTTAAGGTCTCCATGGCGACTGTTTCCAGGGTGATTTACTGTAGCACCTGGTCCCTCTCAGGGTGGTACACTCGTCTGCTCGCCTCAATCACTCCCCGGCCACCAATGATCTCATCCCTCCTCTCCTCCTTCTCCTTCCTCCTTCCTCCTCATCGCCGTCGTGAACATGATTTACTCCCGTCGTCCGTCCGCTCGTCATATTCTGCTGTCCGTGACCGTTTATCCACCTCGGATGATGTACGGTGAACATACAGGGCTGCTCGTAAAGGTGTTCGCCAGAGGGGACTCGTGTGGAACTGAGAGCAGAGGAGCTCTTTGGATGATCTTTGTAAAAATCCACCAAACATTAAGCGCTCAAACAGACACTTAACTGATGCGGCGACGGAAAATTATTGTTTGCTACAATCATCCATCCATCCATCCATTATCTATACACCGCTTAATCCTCTGTAGGGTCGCGGGGGGGGCTGGAGCCTATCCCAGCCGACTCGGGCGAAGACAGGGGACACCCTGGACAGGTCGCCAGTCTATCACAGGGCCACACATAGAGACAGACAAGCACACTCACATACACCTATGGACAATTTAGAATAATCAATTAACCTCTGCATGTTTTTGGACTGTGGGTGGAAGCCGGAGTACCCGGTGAAAACCCACGCTGCACAGGGAGAACATGCAAACTCCACACAGAAAGATCCCAGGCGTCCAAACCAGGACGCGAACCGGGGAACTTCTAGCTGTGAGGCGACGGTGCTAACCACTGAGCCACCGTACAGCCCTTGCTACAATCAGTTAAGGCTAATTTACTGAGCAGAAATCGCTGGTTCAACCTGCTCAAATATTAGAATATGTTGCTTTTGTTTGTTTTTAACGTTATAGATGCGTTATGTTGCTCTTGGAATTGGGAAATCCGACTCTTTCCTGACGCTAAACCTTAACTTAAAACTAGTAATAGATTAATTGCCAGGGTTTTTTTCTGCAGAGAGGGGTTTTTGGTGCTGCCCAAAGAGGTTTTAACCAGTGCCAAAATAACAAGAACTGAGGCCCCATCCACACAAAGCCAAAACACTTATAAATTCAAAAACGTTCATAAAGACGGAGCTATTTCAGTAAATGTGTCCGTGCACACGAATTCACTTGATACGCCTGAAAACAATGTAAAACACATGCCAGGCCTGTTGGTGGCGCTGTGACGGCGTAACGGAAACAAGCGGAAACTGGCGGCGGGACTTTAGGCATGCGCAGAAATCTGTATACGATACGGAAATACGAAACTGAAGTGGTGTATTGTGCCTTCCATATTTGGTGAACATGATGATAATGCAGAAGAAGTATATTTTTCTGTAATAGCGATAATAGGGTGATTAGCTTCAGCAGTACATACGCAACACTGTACGGCGCCATTGTTGTAGTCATTTTCTGAGTTTGGCACTCTGGGACGTAGGTTCAGAAATGATCGTTTTCAGACCCCCAAAACGCCGGCTTCGTGTGGATGATACACGGGTTTGATGAACTACTTGTGCGTTTAGGCCTGGGCTCGTCTCCGTGTGGATGGGGCCTGAGAATAGTCAGAAATAAAAGGTTTAATGCAGAGAATTCTGTCAAATGAAGGTAACACAGACTCATTTCCTTCTCTGTACGTGGAGAATTTGCTGCTTTATTCTGTTTTAACATCATAGATGTGTTATGTGGGAGATGAGTGGTGATTTTGGTGTCACCCAGAGAGATTTTAGCAAGCGCCAAAGGAAAATTCCCAGCGCCAAAATGATAAGAAAAGATCCGTTTACTTAATTGGGATTTCCTTTACTCAAACATAATAGATGTTTTTGTTTATCAAATGGCCAGAAATAACAGGAAAATGCTTAGATTTCTGAAACGGATGGGAACGTTGTTGTTTGGCTGCAATATTTGATCATAAAAGATGAAAGACAAAAGATGGCGCTGAATGAAAAGCTAAAGCTGCATCCACACTAATATGCTTTCTTTAAAAATGCGTAATACTTTAGTTTTAGGAACCATTAACTAAGACTTCTCGAAATGCTGCTGACCCCATTTTTGTTTGAAAAATCTAGAGTTGCATTGTCTGAGTGAGATTTTTGGAAACAATATCGTGGACACATGTTAACTTTCTGATCGGCCCTTACTTTCACTACACTTCATTGCCTAATTCCCTGATTTGTTACGTCACGAATGAAACAAAGACTACCTTTACTACCACTGGTTAGTTCAACATGTTTAGGGAATACAGTACAAGCGTTGCTGACCTGGCTGTCTCTGCTTGAAGCTTTTGTGCAGTTCAGGAAATTGCTAGTCTTACTTTCACCATTGCTTTTCTTCCTCCAACCCAATTAAGCTAACTGCTTTATATTTATACCAACAACCGACTGCTTGAAGTCACCAGTTCATCCTTGAGGGAATACAAATTACCAGTTGTTATTGAAATGCCAGCTTCATGGTGTCACACGTTGAGTTTTTGTCTCGACCAAAAAACTACAGATTAATTGCGACACTTTATAGATCCATATTGTGTTGATTTATAAAAATGTAGGCGTTCTTTAGGGACAGTAAAATAGTTGGATTTCCGATTGTGAAAACGCTTCGCTGCTTCCTTATCTCCCGTAGGATCTAGAAAAACCGACGTTGTGGTGAAATCTGCATGTACAAACCACCAGTGAAGCCAGTCACACCCCCAAATGTAACCCACCTCCACCCATAATGTCCTCTGATTTACAATGGAAACAAACAGTCTATGATATCCTCATTCCAACACTCCTGCATGCACAGCTAAGTCATTTACGGCCTACCAAGTGAGAAGTGTTGTAAATTACTATAGTTTTAGCTATAAGTGCAGTTTTTATCTAAAGTGTGTATACAATGTGTATACTGTGCTCATCTCCGGCTGTGAAAATACACATAAATCAACTCGATTTTTGTTGTGGAAATCATAGTTTGAAGAATTTCACGCCACATGATTGCAAACGAGCGTGAAGTGACATTCCAGACTCTGTGCTGTCTGTGGGTGGCTCCCTGTGTCTGCACAGAAATCCCTCCGTTAAGCACAGAAGCCTCCAAACAGCATTCATGCTGCAGGGATTCATTTACTTAAACTGATCCGCTCCTGCATGCCTACATGCATTTCACAGCGTCGCTGCATGGCATCGTGTTGGTTCGGTTATGGTTAAATGATGATCCCGAGAAACCCTGTTAACCCAACCCATTGTTTTTCAAATCTGGGAGGGGAATTTTGTGAGAAGTGAGGGGTTGAGCGTGTTTCACTTTGACATTGCCCCTTAAATTATATGTGTGAGTGTGTGTAGATCCAGAAGATTCAGAAATAGGCCAGTTAGGGTTTAGAGCAGAGAGATGTTAGAGATTAAACAGACCTCTGTGGGGAGCAAGACTCCTCTCCAGCAGTTTAAATATAACTCTCCTGTGGGAGAAACTGAGTAAGTGAGTGTGTTTGAGGGGGTGGAGTTTAGGGTAGGTGGGTGGATGTGTTGTTCTACACGTGAAGAACTTGTGGCTAAGAATCAAACCTGTCCTTGTTACTGCCTGAGTGTGCTTGGATTGTGGAAACTGAATGTGTTTACAGTCAGATTGTGGGGACCCTGCTTCCTTTTGAGGTTAAAAAGTAAGTTCCTGTTTAAAAGTAGGAGAAGGTAAGGCTCCAGAAGAAGACTGTATGGCAACGTAATGCCCTCTGAAGTAATGGAAACACCGCTGTGTGTGTGTGTGTGTGTGTGTGTGTGTGTGTGTGTGTGTGTGTGTGTGTGTGTGTGTGTGTGTGTGTGTGTGTGTGTGTGTGTGTGTGTGTGTGTGTGTGTGTGTGTTGGTGTGTGTGTGTGTGTGTAACAGAGACAATAGTCACAGTGGGTGCCAGGCTGATGGTTAAACACATGGCTCTGCTTCAGCTGCCACTGTGCATCAGCC
>OMNN01024490.1:0-14349 GCA_900302755.1 Chromis chromis
ACCCCACCACCCCACCCCCCGCAAGAGCTGAATATTGGGATATTCGTCATTCGGACCAACCCTAATGGGTGGACATGAGTTGCTTGGTGGAGGTCTGCACTCTCTGAGTGCTTTTCTAGTTCTAAATTGTGACACCAAGATTTTAATTTTTACAGCAACTGTATATTGGTTCCAAGTGTCAGTTATTGGCCTTCTTGATTCACAATAATCGGTATTGGTAACCCTCTGTTAAAAAAAATGGCATCATGCCACACAGCAACTAGTAAATATTGCTCTCTACTATATGCAGTCACATTTGAGCTTCTATATGGTCACATTTTCAATTTCTCAGCCCAGAGTCAGGCACTGCTTTAAGTCAGGCAGAGCAGAAGTGTGGTCATACTCAGTATCTTCATCTCATTAATGCTTCATCTGCTACCAGCTGATTAATAACATTCATACAAGCCTTCACAGCCTTACAATTCTCACTTTTTCTTGGCTGATACCTTCAGGCCAACACTGCTTGCTGAGAGAACCCCTGCACCTCCACTGTATGTGCTAACTTTCTGGTGTTATTGCCTCAGCTCGGATCTTATGTTAGCAAGTGCCCAAAAATGTGTTAATCTATACTATAGCGCATTATGCACTGCCCTCACGTCCTCACAATAAGCACCAAAAGGCGCCTTTTCTCCCCAAGTCTCACTGTGTAAATCAGCATCCTCCCAGGATTCTTTTCTCCTAACATTAGCTACCTTATGCTTGCATCTCAGCATGCTGCGTTGTGCCAGAGCTAGTTACATGTTTTTTTGTGGTGAGGTCTCTCTGCTGGCCGTCTGGGGGAGTTTCACACTGCTCGTAAGGAAAAGTAGCACAAGCAGGCGTTAATGTGACTGACCGTTCACAGCTGTGCCTCTTGTTATCTATCAGAACAGTGTGCACAAGTAATGCGAGCCTCTGCACAGTGCAGGCAGGCATGCTTAGGTTCTCACTTGTTCTTCCATTTTCCTGTCAAACCAGTTCCCACAGTGAGAGTTTGATGTGTTCACACACGGGGTGGAATACAGTGCAAAAGGGCACGTTATAGGAGAGATGTTATAGGAGAGAGCCTTCTGCTCAGTAGCCCCTAGTCTGTCCAATTTGCACTATTCTTGCACTAATTTTAACATTTTGCACATCGTTGTTATTATATTGCACACTGTCATTTTTGCACACTCCACTCTGTTCACTTTATGTTTATGTTCTCTTTATGTTTCTATTGCTTTTATGTCTTCTGTTTTTATGTTTTATCTTATATGTCTTTGCTGTGACAAAACAATTTCCCAGACCTGGGATTATTAAAGTACTTCTATTCTATTCTATTCTATGTAGAAAAGTGAGTACGGAGAGAGAGATAGAGTTGTAGGATTGTAAAAAGCAGGGCAGGAAAATGAAAATTTGATGTATATTTACGTCAGTGTGAGGGAAAAAAAGTTGTAAAAAAAATAAATAAAAAAAAGATAAGTGCGGAACACTAAAGGATCAGATGAGCAGGAGAAAAGAAGTGGTCTATGAGGAAAAACAGAAAAGGAAATGAGAACGGGGATGGGGGCTGGGTGCTTAATGCCATCTCAACAACCATCTGCTAGCGTGCTATGGTTGGCACGGGGACTGCTGCCTACAACCGTGTAATGCTTGTTTGTCAAGGCAAGAGTTGCAGTGTTACAGAACACCATCACTTTTAGCTCTGTGTTTTTCACTCTCTTACTGACCCAAATTGTTGTTGCAGGAAGAAGTTCCCTCTCTGAAAAGACACAATGATGTAGTGTCCACTACTTAGAGATCTGTGGCACATGCTGAAACTCGCAGGACAGCAACGTCAAGCTGTATCCCAGTGCAATGATGACTTTTGATACGGAGCCAAAAATCTGTAAAATCCCCACACTCAACACATAATCAAAATGAATGACAGTGCCATGCATAAAACATTCCCTGTTCACAGAGTCTCACTAAGTGTAGATATCTAACTTGAGCCTTGCTCTCTGAGAAGCAGCTGACTCCTGTTAAGCCTTATCTATTCATCAAGCAATGTATGATGCCCAGCCACTTTTGGCAAAGCAGCGAGACTGATTGATTTGAGCTCTGAGAGGATAAGGCTCTCTCATCCCTTCCCCCCTCCATCCCTCAATCCATCCCCATTCCCCTCTCATCTGCTGCATCCTGTGGGGTCTGCTGAACAATGTAATGCCATCTTATGCCATCTAACTGTGCCCCTAGAATGTGTAATTATCAAAGAGGCATTGTGAAGCGGTGAATTTCTCCGGAATATTTGGATTTTCCACCATGTTCAAAACAAAAAGCCTTCTCCCTGTAAATGAAAGCTAACAAAACCTCCTCTGGATCCATAATTATTTGAGCGTGTGTATGGATCAATGTGTGTATTATGCTTACCATCCAGTAAAGTTTGACCACATATTTCCCACAGCTGTTGTAGAGTGGCACGTGACCTTTCACCACCTTACACAGCGAGTAGATGTGCTCCCAAGGTCTCCAGCCATCTTGCTCTGTAGATGTAGACTTAGACATCATCCACACAATATAGATCTCACTGATGAGCCATCTCATTAGCTTGACGGAACATGGAAGACGGGAGGGGGAGAGCAAAAATAATTATGAGTCTACCAGTCTTTAAATCTATTAACTGAATCCTCAGTTATGTGATCTTTAATTCACAGAATCAATAAGGAATTGCATTACTGCAGTCTAATTCATCTCTGTTAGTCAAACATCACTTTGTTGACATCTAAATTAGACTATCCAAGTGCTGATTAATACTGGCTAAGAAAAAGTCGGTGCAAAGTGGAGAACAAATGTTGAAAACTAACCTCACTGCAAAGCAGATGATCGTTGGGAGAGACCAGGTCAAAGGTCATTTGATTTGTGACAACAGTGATACCCTAATAAATAAAGCACATCATTGTTTTTACTGTACGCACATTGTGAAAGGCTTCCACCTGAGAATAATTACACCTTAACAGATAACTGACCGAAAAACCACAGTCAGGCTGTCATACAGTTTATTGTTGTATGTGTACAAAACAGAATCATTCGTTATAGTAGCGCAGTGGTCAACCAGCTTTAGAAAACTGATGTCACAGGTCATCTGTTTAAAATAGAATGAATTAGCGGCCTACATAATGCTTCCCTACTCATCCCAGGGCATAAACTGGTCCAACCTCGCCATGACACTCCCAAGACTGCGTCTGCAATGAATATTTGACTACCAAGTTAATAGACCCTACCATGTCACTAATTAAATACAAATTAATGGGTCAGATGATCGTGAGACAGATTGCCTGCAGAATTGAAGGACTTTTGTTTTTTCCCTTTGCGAGCAACTCTAAACAGGAGCCGAACTTTAAAGCATTTCTGTAAAAAATATTTAAAAAATCTAAGAAAAACAGACTGGTGTAGACTTAAAGAATATCACAGAAGAGCTGCTAAGTGCTTCTACCCGACTGATTCCTTTTTGTGATTAGCCCGTGCTCCTCTTGTATGAAATTAATGAAATGATTCTGACATCTTGAGTGGAAAGGCAACGTGTGACCTGGCAAGGGCTAATTCAGAAAACAGGAAGCTTCCAGTAATTGCTCAATACTGCACTGAGACAAGGGTAACAGAAAAGTGGAGTGATGCAATTAAAACTTCATTGGAGGTGACTAGAGAGCATATTTCCTTAACTACATTTCACACTGTGTGGCAAAGACGTACGCTTTGCTAAAACATGTTACTTCATTAACAAAAGGCTATATGAAGAAAGCACAGTGTCCAAATATATGATCCAAATGGGTCCAATGTACAGTGATACATGACACTGAAACAAGTTAATGTGTATTGTTGCATGATCAATTATTTAAACTGTTAATAATCATAAACAAAGTACAATCAATTGACCTAATGTCAGTTGATATGAAATCACACCATCCCTAATATATATGGAAAGCAACATGAGGCATATACTGGACTCTGTTTAGTACTGTTTTCCTTTTGCATATACGTATATGAACATGTAAATAAACTACTGGGTAAAAAGATACACCATAGTTAAGCCATACTCGCCACTGCTCAACTGGGGCAGGCAGACATTTAGCTTACACTGTTCTATCTCATTATAAACCTTTTTTTTTTTTTTTTTTATAAATGCATGAAGGTTACCTTGTCAATAATAAACTCTGTAGGACGCTTCCAAGTGTGCACTTTCAAAGATGGAGGCAGAGAAACTTTTCCCTCCGGATCTTCAAAAGATGACTGCAGACAAAAGCAAACAAAGTGAACATGAGATACAAGATGTTAAAATGAATTTCCATTGTGAAGTGGGATTGAAGCAGTGTACACATTTTCGACACTGTGCAAACCATATTGATGCTAAGGCCTAATTTCACACATTTTCTACCCTACATTGAGAGCATTGGAGCTCCTTTGTGTCTTTTGATCTTCACTTGAGCCCCATTTCTCCTCGTTGACTTCAGCATCATTCCACTCAGGCCATATGGGGAATCTGCATCTCCCCACACCTCCTAGGCTCTGTGAGGAAGTGGCTGCCAGGGACGCTGCTCTGAAATAATGACATACAGCTGATTATCTGCATGTGGTCTTGTCTACCCTCTTGCCAATATTTAGCATCAAAATTAGCCAACTCAGTGCCAGAGATTATATATAAATGAATTAAACCCACCAAATTCCCGATCGCCCGTGGACAGCGAAGGGATATTAAGTGATATTGCTGGCTGGCAGCTGGATTTACACACATGCCATGTGGAATATAAAGCACAGCCATACCTAAGTGGCTAGCAGGCTTATGACATGCTATATAAAGTACTTGTGTAATATACAGTACACCTAAGGTGAGTGGCTAGCAGGCTTTCGATATGTGTAATATAAAGTACATGTGTAATTTAAGTACAGCTGTGGTTAAGCGGTTTGGCTTTTGATATGAGTAATGTGTAATATTAAGTACATGTGTAATATAAAGCACAGCTCTTCTTAAGTGGCTAGCAGGCTTTTGATATTTCCACGGCATGTAGCTAAAGCTAAAGCTAACGATGACTGTCCTCTTTTAACGTTAACTCAAACTCACTCTGTCTGTCGGTCGGATAGAGACACTTTGCTGGAAGAAGACTCCTCCATCTCTGTCTTTGCTTGTGCCTTTGACATTGTTTATGGTGTAAAACGACAACAACAAAAAGCCTAAACTTAACGAAGCCTGTCAGGTGTGCGTTTCTTTAATGTCTCTGCTCTTGAAAGTTTGAGCGTTGCTACACAACCCAGCGTGGCCTGGAGCTGCTGCGTCACCTGTTGCTATGGTGCAACTACACAAACTAGCTCAGAACTATGAGAGGTAAACAACACCGATTAAACATCTGATTTTATTGCTTTAAATTTAAACTGGCAGAAAATGGACCCAAAAAAAACAACTGCAATCCTATACAGTAGCACCTCAGAATAATACCTCAGGGGGGACTGCATAACTGGCAGTAAACAAGAGTGGCTGTAATGCTTGTACACAACCCAACTGTCATGCCTCCACTGCATTCCTGCTCTGCTCTGGTAACAATCAGCTAGGTGTGTGGAGGAGCACAAGCTCTAGCATTGGGAGCAGCATGTCTGATGACTATCACACACTATTCCTTGAGTGGAGTCACATGCCTGGTCTCTCCCTCTCACACACACACACACTCACAAGCATAAAGTCGGTTGTACTTATCACACAGAGCTTAAGCCACAGTCCTTGGCACGGAAACCTACTGCAACACAGCAGATATAGTGTTTTCTCAAATGTCTTGTGTACATATACATACAGTATCTGTGTTTTCAGTGTTGGTGGGTTCTTGCAACAGTTCTGCTGAAGTCCCAAGAACCTGCTCCAGGCCTTATTGCTCGTACAGTTTGCTAATAAGAAATGTGTTAATATGAGAATAATCCCAGCTCAGCTCGCTTGATCTGAGATGCGTACGTGCCAGAAAAAACAGCAAAATAATATAATCAGAAACATTTGCTTTAGAGAATGAAGTGTATAATCCAAACAGGGAAACACTGTGTGTCTACTGTATTCAATCCAAACACTATGATGATCCATTTGCTCAGTCATAAAATTTCTCTCTCTAAGCAAGTTATATGTAAATGGAATTGGACATTGCCTGATTTGCTGTTACACATGTAAATAGATTAAAAACACTGAATCAATTAAATCAGTCTGATCACAAAAAACAACACAAATCTGTTAAAATGTTTATTCTATTTTGGTCTTGAAGATTTTGAGTATTTTCCACATGTAAACATGTTTTTTAAAAATCTTTCACATTTCATCTGTACACTTCAACAGATTAGCGACCCAAGGCACGACAGACTGTAGTCCTCTGTCTGATTCAATTTTAAAAACATACTATTAATCTGACCTATATTATCATACCAGTATTATCAATATTATTAATATTATCAATGTCTCACATCATTAGAGTTATTTTATCTTTTGCTTTTTACATAAATACTGTATTCTCCATCGTCATGCTTGTAAATGTTGGTGTGATGAATAAAAAGTGTGACCCAGCCCCTAAAATAAAAAATGGTGGGTATTATGGCACCTTATGTCAGGTAAAATATGGCATAAAGACAACAAATATTGATAGATATGAAAAAAACGTTGATAAAACTTAACTATGATGCCCAGTTGCTTAGTAGTAGTGGTCTAATTTGAGAACATCTGGGGACACAAACAAAGATGCACTGTATGCCAAATGTTTAAGTGACATAAACATCCATCTATTTTAACTAAAGAATGACAGAAAAAACAATAAAATGTCTAGTTTCACAGATGCAGTGGCTTTAACATCAACAAAGGATACTTAGAGAAAGTACACTAAAGTGATTAAAAGGCTACGGGTTGTTTTCAAGCTTGTTTCTCAGCTTTCTGTTCATTTTAAACCCCTTCTCAGGTGTGGTACAGTCCAGGACTTCAGAGGTTGTCAAGGCAACACGTGGACAGCTGAGTGGGGTTAATAGTTGGTGGTGGAGTACACAATCAGGCCTTGTGATGGGACAAAAAGAACAGTAAAGATCCTGAAACAGCATTTGAACAGCTACGAGAAACTTGGATGTGCAGGTCAATTGGGCATCGATGCAGAGAGAAGTTCCTGGAGCTTTGTGGAGCCAAAAGACATTCCTATTCCTCTTCGAGGTTGCGATAGATCTGCGGTGCACTCGATGGACCCTGCCAAAGGAAGGCGGATGGCTAATGTGAATGGATTGAGTGTTAGCAGCAGCCCGACTTGCTCTCAGCAGCCACAGGGTCGCTGTCCAGTTTGATCCGGTCTCCATTGCTCTCCTCGTAAGGCAGACCTTTGTCGTTAGCCAAGATATTCTCTACCAGGAAACGTGCTGCCTCATCCACGTTGATGTTGTCCTGAAAAAAAAACATCAAAACAGTGTGTCAGTGAGGTGATAAAACACTTACTAAAAAATACTGTACATTTTATACAGATTTTTATGGGCTGATACCAATGCTGATGACTGGCAATCAAGAATGGCCGATAACCAATATTTGGACCAGATATACATTAGATGTAATGTTTCAACAGCATTTGATAACAGAGAACCTGTCATTCATTACTATGCTTCCTTATTGATAAGGGTGACTATAATATGTAAAATAGAAATAGGAGTAATTAAATTAGGACGCCCTCCAATATGGAATCAACTGAGGTTGATCAGTTTGTCTCCTGCAGGTAAATCTGTTGTTCTTCTCTATTTTCTTAATATTTCACTTATAGCATTATTAATTATTGTTTTCCAGACTCCATTTCATGGTAGTTTGTGGCTATCTTCTAACTTAGCCATTAGCTGTTAGCATAGCCTTAGCCACTGTGAGAGGAGCAAATTTCCTGGTCTGTGGCAATGGCTTGCGTTTCTTCTGAGAGACATTTCTGAGGCCACAGAGTGACAACAGACAGAGAGATGAGGCTGCATCAGACCTGAAGTAGCGCATTTAATTTTTCAATAACCTTGCTCGTGTCTTCACAACAATGTTTGTACAAAACAGCCATTGCATAGGATACCATGCAATATCTCACTGAATAGCCACTAAACACCTTTATGTTATGAACCCACTTACTAAAGCAACACTGGAGTAACCAGTCTAAGGGCAGCACAGGCAAGGTAAATACCGCTATTTGCTTTTGTCCTTCACACTGTGACCAAAAGCTCTCATCCCAAGGGTTCAAGAGGTCATGGATTTTAATGGCAAAGATGTTTACATAGACCTGCTAGATCACCATGGTTACTTGTGCCAGTTCAGGTTCAAGTTCAGGTTATGTTCAGAGACTGGAATTTAAATCGGCTATTCTCAGCTAAGTAATGCGACTAAATGAAGCCATGCAGTTACAGTATCGCAAACTGTATGCGTTGGCCCGCTAACATACATGCATTCAGTTAGCAATGCAGAAAGTGCATTAATGTGTTTTTATACATTTGTGTTACACTGCTGGTACTGCAGCTTATAGAAAACAGATTAGATAACTGACTAGTCTATTGGTATTTGTCACAGAGAATATTTAATCAATGACATCAAGGTCACTTTGATTTGACCAAAAACAAAAGTGATTTCCACGTAACATTCATTATGGGGCAGTGTCAGACCTAAAAGCATTTATTTATTATCATGTTTTAAATTATTGGAGCTCTAATGTGCAGCTGCCACATGGTTGAATTTAGAGCGTACTGAGTAGTAAAATCAACATATTAATTTACACAAATAACAGTTTTCTACCAGCGTTCCTCTCTTGCATCATTTGCAGTAACAGTGTTTTTTTTTACCTAGCTCTCCATTACAACAACTGCGTAACTGAAGTAGGCGGCACCTGTTCAGTCCATTTTGGTCAAAAGAAAAGTCACGTGACACGTCAAACGTCCCTTTTTATGGGAGCTACTAAAGAAAACCTGGGTTAACAAAAAAATTTGTCTATACCCATAATATCTAATTGGGGTTTTAGGTTTAGTCAAGCCAGCTAACAGAACTTGAATTGCTTGTTATTTTAGAAATTATTTAGAAATCTGGGAAACACAAAGTCCACTCTTAAAGTTCCTTTAATTGTCAAGGTGTGTAAATACAAAAAAAACAACTAAGGACTAAGTTATTGGCTATATCATAGCTAAAGCTAATTAGGACCAAAGAAAATAAACAGCCCCTCAATGACGTGCTTCAGCTCTAGCAACAAACAAAACAAAACTGCGATGAGAACAATTCATATCTCATCATGACTGTGCATTATTCTCCTGTTTGGAATTGAAGGAACTGTGTGTGTCATCATGTTGAACAGTAAGAAAGTTTGGTACTCCCTGACGAAATTCCAATCACAGGTTGTTGTGGGTTGAGTTTAACACCAGCATGACAGGCACACAAAACAACAACACTTCATTGCACTCGCAGAGAGGAAATGGCTTTGCACTCATCTCACACACCCACACACTTCACATGACATGGCACGTGACGCCGCTCCAGGACCGAAAGTTATCTGGAATGACTTCATAAAGTCAGCTCATTCCCAATTCATTAAAGCATTACTACACACTGAAGCACAACAGATGGTTATTGTTTAAAAATGTACATGTGTGTTTACAAGTGGGTTTCCTGGCTTAGGGACTTGTAAGTTTTGTCGAAGATCGGCTCGGTAAGAAGAAAAAAGATGACGGGAAAAGGAGCAGTGAGGAAAATATGGGAGGAGGCTCTCCCTGGAGTCTCATTGTTTTAGAAGATTTTGTTTGCAGGAAAACCTACATTGTTCAAGATGAGCAATTTATAACTGAACACAAGCACATGCAGCATTTTGTCAGCTTTGTGCACTCACACAGTTACCTGCTGATGAGTCATTTATACAAATGGGTGACAGATTAAAGGAAAAACACCTGACACAACCTGACACTTTGACCCCTACAGTTAAGGGATACAGTGGTATTAGGCTGTGCGGTACATTTTATTGGCATAGTTTGGACACAGAGTTGTTGTGAGTGATCACCTTTATCCTAAAATGAAACATTTCTACCTTGATGGGAGTGGTGTCTTCCAGGATGACCACATCCAACATGAAAGCTCACTGAATGGAATGAAGAGTATGAAATGATGTGTTTTATGCTTTGGCCTTTGCAGTCACCAGATCTCAATCCAATTGAACACCATGACACTTGAGATTTTTCCTTTAATGTGTCATCCAACTGTACAAGACCCTAACAACTACAACTGTAAGTATGCATGCAGATTTGTGTAGATTTGAGGTACTTTTACCACTATTTCATATATATTTACTGCTTAGTTTATATACAATGCATATAATCCTTCTAATTCATGGGTTAAACTACCCAGCAGTTTGTAAACCACTTAGAATTAGTGTAAGCAATAATCATCCATTTCTCCCAGGCAGTTTTTTGAGCGTGTTTTTACTCACTGTAGGCTCATTATTCACTGCAATATAAAGTCCAGCATCTCTGTACAAACAATACAACCGTGGCTGGAAGAAGAGAGAACTCAAAAATGTCTTCAGCGCAGTATGACAAAGTTACAATGCCATAAATCATAAAAAAAGTTAAATTGATTTAATTATTTTTGCAAATCATTCTCTGTTGATGTCTCTGGTCTCTTTTGTCATGTGACTGTTGGTCACAGCTGAGTCAGTTATGGCTTCTCAGTCGCGCTGAGGAATGCAGATTTTTTTTCTTTTTTACAGGATAGGGTGCAAACAGTTTATTTTGGCCATTTTTTTTTTTATGCATGCAGAATGAGTTGATTAAATATAATTTTAGGCTTAGATTAGGTTGATATGACCAGTAGAAGGACGATCGCAAAGGTTTAAATTTGACTGTTCTCCCTGTTTTTACAGTTACTAGCTTTGATAAATGGTCTAATTAAAAACAAAACAAAACATGCCTTTCAAACCCATTGATGGGTTTTGGGGTTCAAAGAGTTAACTGCCACTTTTACTTTGGCCAACACTGCAGGCTAATTGCCTAGTACAAGAGCACAACACACCAAGACAGTAACACCAAACCTGTGACACCATGACCCAAGTTAAGTAGTAGCAGTACAAAACATTATCTTTTAGAGGCCTAACCTTCTGACCCTCGCAGGTCTGGGCTGCAACATCAATCAGTGTCATGTGATACCATATCACACCAGCCGTCCAACAGATTGTTCAGTGGATGTTATGCATGCATAGCAAAGACGTCAAACTCCATTATCATTTCTACAATTTTAAGACAACTACGGCTTATCTGTTTCAATTTTTTTAAATATATTCTGAGTCTCAGCTCTATTCTTACTCTAATCATCTACAAACCTCTAAACCTAACATTGAATTTTGGATTAAAAATACATTCTGCTGACAGGATGCCCAGCGAAACCCATTACAACATGTACCTATTTCACAATAACCACAGTGTAACCAGGGTGATTACACCATTCAGAAGGGGCTCAGCTTCCCCACAGGATAACTTCAGAGGATTTCCTGTTTGCCATGAGAAGTGAAGAAGCTATTCAGTAAAAATGGCAAAATGACTGGTGACTCTTTTTTTATTTTTACTTAGCCATGAGGGCTTTTTAAACCTCTTATCAGCTCTGATTTGCCACAAACACATTTGTACATAAAAGAAGATGCGAATCCAGCAACTAATCATGTTTGACGATGACTCAAGGTACATGAAAGGAAATATGTATCCCCATGATACAAAATACTTCTGTAAAATACTGCTGTAGCCTGGTTTCAAGTGCAGAAACACTGGAGCATAAATAGGCATCAAAGAGAGAGAAATATTTGAAAGAAGATCCTGCCAAACAGACATTCAAAAATTGAAGGGGTCTACTTCATGCAAATGTGTGTCTAGTAAGGATTTCTCACCTTAGCCGATGTTTCAAACCAGCCCAGGAAGCCAGTCTCTTTGCAGAAATTGTCCATTAGGGCCGTGTTGTTGGAGCTCTCTTTCTTCTGGTCGCATTTATTAGCCAGCAGCACCGAGGGGATGGGGCTGCCATTAGCCAGCTTCACCTTACTGTCCAGGTCGTGCTTCCACTTGGAAACGGCCTCGAACGTGGAGCCCCTCGTCACATCGAACACCACGAACGCCCCGACAGCCTCTTTGTAGTAGACCCGCGTCATGTTCCCAAATCGCTCCTGGCCTGGGGGGACGAGAAGAGAATTCAGTGGGGTATTTGGCAGAGCAGTTAAAAGTGTATGAGTAACGTGGTTTTGAAAGAATCCTGCAAAAACATTTGAACCAAACAGCCTCTTAAGAATGAAACCAAACGTCCAGCCATGAGATTCATCGTTATTTCGTTCTCCACTTTGTCACAATGTGCCGAGAACTCAACAATTATCCTCTAAATGTGTACAAAAAAACGATGAGGACAGAGGTGGATCTTATTCGACCTATTTTCTCTAATTTGCCACGGGCCTAATCCACACACAGTGAATGGTAGAGGTAATCTGCCGTAATGTTACGCCCATTCTCTGTAGTCATTCTCTGAGAAAATCTGAGATGATATTTCACACAGGCAAAGCAAAGGGGAATTACCAGTGGTATATGGTGTGTCGCTGTCAATCTGGGAAGGTCTTAAACACAACCAGTCCACGTTTAGTTTATGTTTCAGATCAACTAATTGAAGTCAAATCGCACCAGTTCTTCAAATATTAAGCGAGGGAATCCCCATTTGATTCTTTCACTAAACACCGATGCACTAAATCACCTATTGAGAGTATTTATTTTGAAATTGTTTGTTGTGTTTTTTCTTTTCTCAAGTGCATTTGTATTTTTATATGCCAACAGGTCATGTAAAATGGAAAAATAGATAAGATTAAAAACTGTAATCTTAGATAATACTTTTATTTGCTAAATAAAATGAAACTTTCAGATGAAATATACTCTAGAGGTGAGAAAATAATTTCAACAGCAGCACTCGAACACACCTTTAAGTCTGCTCACATTATTTCATTTTAGCCCAAGTGTGCAGCGGGGCGTATAGAAGCAGCAGACCAGTAAAGGGAAGTGAATCTATGATCAGCAGTTAAACTGGCAAAAGTTATTCTGGTAACGCTCAGCTGACATCACATTCTCAATCACATGCATCTGATCAGAAGATGCCTTGATTTCTGCCTCATATCACTTAAATGTCCCATAAAGCAGCAACTTATGTTATTTGCTCTGCGTGGCGGCTGATTTTCGGCACAGAGGAGTAAGTTATATAGGGTTGTTAGTAGGATCTAATAATTGTTGGTTTGAGACTTGTTGGCAAGAATTAAAAATGAAACTAGGACGACACACATTAAAATTATTTATGCTTGCATTGCACGGATAGTGCAAACTCTCAACAGTGTATTGGAGCACAGGTGAGCTGTATGACAAAATATAAGGCAAGAATGTGTTCAATGGCAGGGCACACATTCAGTATCACACTGCTGACGACAAAAAATATAGTATATCACCATACTTGCTGTTTAAAGAGTGGCAGCTAAAAAGAAAAAAAAAAGACACTTATAGAAACACATGCTTTATAAGGGAAATGTTTGTATATAGATTGATTTTAGATCAGTTTTTTGTTCATATCTTGCAACTTATGTTTACATTTTCAACATTCAAAATGTTTCATTAAGCATGTTTGTGTTTTTTATTGTATAAATAATTATTTTTTTCAAACCGGATTTTATATTTTTTGTGTGTTTTTGGAACCAATATGTTGATATAGTAGGTTCAAAGTGGAGAGATAATAGTCAGATCATATAGGTGATGTGCTGAAAAACAGACATCAAACATGGGCATGGTAAACATGTTTTTATGTGGTTTAAAAGGGCAAAATTAAAAGTTGGTAACTAAAAATGTGTTCTATGATTGGGGCTTTGGTGCGCAAGGCTACATATACCAGTACTGAGCTCCACTGAACACCACTTATGGTTAGAATAACTGAGCACAAGCCTTAACAAGGGATAGCTGTGATAATAAGCTCTGACTCGTTCCAAATGCAAATTTTCAGACACACAGTTGTGGAGACTCTTTCAAAGAATTAATAATTTTCATGCCGGGAACCTACAGTTAGAATGCCCTCTCTGTTTCAGAGATTTCTCACAAAGTAACTATTTTAACAGATAAAACAAAAGTAGTTTTACATCAGAAGTTAGATAATGATGTTTGCTGTTCCTCCTGCTTTTTTCTTCATGGAGCTTCGCATTAGTTCATACAGGCACGGAGTCAGGCTAGTCACAAGGTCTAGCCTGTCCAATCATTCTCATAGTCAGTCCACTCCTCCCTATTAGCGTGCCTAATAAATGAGGCACCATTCATTCATTCGGCCCGCTCTGTGCT
>OMNN01024491.1:10644-101701 GCA_900302755.1 Chromis chromis
TCCTCAATAAAGATAAACAGAAGTTGTATACGCTCAGTTTATTAAAGGTCAGAAGGGGTAAAAAGGGATTATAAGGGGCTAAAGAAGACTGTTAAAGGTAAAAAAGTTTGAAAAGTCAGAAGAATTTACTGTATTACAGATAGGACAACCATTAAAGGTGATGTTAGAGCAAAGTTAAATGTATCAGCTGATCAGCAGGTTCACTGGTTAACAGTCATGTAGTTTGGGGCATTGATCAGAATGGTGATGGCCAATCTGGAAAAAGAACAGTTTGTAACATTTGAATCTTTACTCAAGTTTTAAATACATTGATTTCCTGCAGTTCTTTATCGCCTTTCCAGTCTAAACTGCTAAGAAGAAGAACCTGTTTCTACATTTTTTTTATCTGCTTGTAAAGAATCAGTATCGGTTGATCCACGTTAGGATGTCACTAAAATCCCAACATCATCTGTGATTCATGGTGGTGTGCTTTTTTGTCGGTTGCTGCTGCTGAGTGGAGAGAAGACAGCAGTTTATAACAAGTGTTGTAGAATAGATGATGGATCAGACGGCTTGTGAGATTAGAAACAAGATAATGGGGAAAAAACAGCTTCAAAACATATTTAGATAAAATGATCTCTGTAAAGAAATAAATGCCATTTCACTGTTTTATTAAATGAACACCAAAGCAGTGATAAGAATCTATACATTTCTAGTTTTTAAGGGGTCACATGTTCAAAGTTTACGAGAACATGGACAGATCCTTTCCTAAAATCCTAAAATGTAATAAAACTCTACAAATCCAGTGTATCGTATATTTTCTGGCACATGTTTGATGTTTTTGTATAATCTGATTATACTATCTGAATTCAAAGCGCTGAACTGATGTTAGTTTTAACAGCTTCTTGTTTCTATCTCTTTTCCTAACAGAGCGCCTATACTTCGCCACGTTACGCAGTAAACCCAAAAGCACTGCCAACACTCACTACTTCTGCACAGATGATGAGTTTGTCTATGAAAAGTAAGTTTACCACACTTGCTGCTCTGCATTCTTAGTATTGATCCGTTACAGGAATACAAAGTGTCAAGATGCTACAGATTCAGATTTTTGAGGTGAGCAGGTCAGAATTCAATCATGCTGCTGTTCTCAGTCGTACAAATCCATATTTGTTATTCTCATAGATCATTGGTCAGACCACATGTATTTGATCATGTGTAGAAATGTCTACTGCAACATCTTTCAGAGGAACTTAAGTTGCTGTTGTCACAAGGACAGAGGAGACAGACTGTGGAGTCAGGACACCAGAAACACTTCTTTAAAATTCTTTTCTAATTTATGGTGTTTATTTTATTTATTAGTTTCTTTTGGGGGATGGTTGTTGTCATCTGAGTATTTTATTGTCTGCTGTTTTTTTTTCTAGTGTCAGTGAACCTGTTGCTGCAGCTACACATAGTTGTCGTTGTCTACACTACTTAAAATACCACATAAAAACAAGGACTATCACACTTTGAGAAGTTTTGCACCTTGGTACCTCACATAATAGTGAGTTTCTGGTGTTAACTATATTAGCAACACGGCACAACTTGTTCTGAATTGCTTGTATGTGCTGCAGTAAGACTAATCTGTTGGTGTGGCTAGGGCTTCATTAGGCCTGATGAGTTTTGCACTTCCTCAAGAGTTGGTGCCAGATTGCCCACTGGGTTGACCACCACTGGGTTGTGTGCATTATAAATTGAGTTTGATAGCTATCAAGTCAGCAGAACATACCAAGAAATGGTTATGGTTAGGATTAGGGGTTGTGGTCAGGGTTGGGGGTTAGGCTTCAGGTAAGTAACACAGTAACTGACAAGTTTTAGCTTGTAAGATGGGAAAGCAGGTTGTTGTCTGTTGAATGTTCTTCACTTGAGCCACAGTCAGAGTGTAATCCTGTCACTACACCCACATGTAACCTATGCAAAGTGTTTGTGGAGCGGATGCATGCAACACTATGCTTCCATTACAATCAACGATTGCATGCAAAGACACAAGATGTTTGGCCTTAGTGGAATGTTTTGTTACAAGGAGTATGTGCCACTGTGCATGACGTCTGTTTATTAGACAACTAGAATGTTTTAAACTAGTTAAACACAATATGACTGTGACAGTGTGGTCTCTACTAAATTCACAGAAACAAAATCTAAATTTTCAGCAGACTCGAGACAAATTCCAGACTGGAAAAAATATAAGAAGGGCTTCCACGGAGGTTCCCATACTAACTAATAATAATAATAATACATTTTATTTGTCAAAAGAAAGCGCCTTTCAGGACACTCAAGGACACTGTACAACACAAATAATATACAATAAAATACAAAGGGGACAAATGAGGATAAAATCAGACAGTGCAGTTGACCTCAGGTGGGATAAGCAATGCTAAACAGGTGAGTTTTGAGTGTGGATTTAAAAAGAGAAAAGGATGCAATATTTCTGATGTCAGGTGGTAAGGAATTCCAGAGCCGGGGAGCAGAGCGGCTGAATGCTCTGCTCCCCATGGTGGTGAGACGGGCAGAGGGGACAGACAAGACAATAGAGGAGGAGGATCTGAGGGAGCGAGAGGGAATATGGATGTGGAGGAGGTCAGACAGATAGGGAACTAAAGAACTAAGAGAGTTCTGCTTGACTGGACAGAGCTGTGTGGACTCAAGGCAAACAATTAGCTAAAAAGTAAAACATAATTTAACCTTTATTTTTTCCACTATGTAGGTGCGTTTCTTCAAATTGAGGCCCAAAGACTCATTAACAGTGATACACCTGCTTTGGCAACAAGCAGGTGTATCAACAAACTAGAAAGTTCAGATTGGTCCAGATTTGAGTGACAGATGTGTGACAAGTTTTTGATAAGGAGGAAATACTTGAGGAATTCACATGCAGACTTTCACTCTCCACTGCTCAGCATCATTTCAGCCGGCAGTAGCCTGCTAGCTCTGTGTGAAAATACTGACAAGATGCAGTGATTTAAATTGTCGGATCTGTGTGTGTCTCCAGTTTCTATGCAGACTTTGGTCCTCTGAACCTGGCCATGTTGTACCGATACTGCTGCAAGCTCAACAAGAAGCTGAAGGTGAGTTTCTTCTGCTGCTGACTCTCCCTCTGCAGGCATGTCAAGAATGCAACAGGACAGACGAAGCATGACGCCACCATACATTCAGACTGTGACACTGACAATTCACTCTATCACGCTGAATTTTTAGTCACAGTAAATCTTCTGTCACTGTACAGATTCTGTCAAACTCAGGATTCACTTTGTCCTCACTCTTAGAACAACAGTCTATTTTTTTTTTTACACTGGTTGGGGTCACTTGGGTGCATTAGCACATAATTCAGGCATGGTCACTTAGCCTTTTGCTCTTCTTTGGCAATACAACTCGACCATAGGAACATTTTTGTCCTTTTCATGTTTTGTTTTTATTTTTTTAAATAATTTTGGCTGTGTTTTGCATATTGCATAAAATTTGGCAAAGGTGTTTAATTTGGGGGGGATTTTAACCTCTAGCCTTCTAACCGCTAGCGTAATATATCAGTAATACACTGTGCACAAAACAGATGTACACTTAGGGCCTGAGGGACAAAAATGTCCCCATTGAAGCCTGTAAAAACTGCTATTGTTGATCCCCTTGCTATTACATAATGAAATTATGTATTCTATGTTATTAGTCTTTCATTCTAGAGTCTTGGCTTTAACCCTTTAAGACCTAAGCCTCAAAATGTAGGTAGTTTTTTCTCATTTTGACTACAAAAGGGCTCAGAAAATGTCCTGTGAGTGAGTGCTTTTGCCCGTTTTTTCATAAGACATGAAGCTTTAAATATCTGGCAGTTATTTACAATCTACTGCATGTTATCAGAGTAATGATGGTTTAAATGAAGAAAGACACAAAACGGGATTTGATTTTAGTATTTTAGTGGGAAAAACAATGGAATTGAGCATAAATAACAGATTTTGCATGTTAAAGTTGAACTTTGAAAAGTAGAAAACTGTTTACAATAAATTGTGTGAGTCTTTGGCTCTAAATGAGCAACAACAGGCCATAAAATGGAAACACAGGCGTACAATTCTCTGTCGTTGCGCGTTACAGCCAATATAGTGTCATTATGGTAATTTCATTCATAACCCCCCCAGGAATCCGTTGGATTTTTACCGATAGCGCAAACCGTGACATAATTACGGTAGTCCAAAGTGAACATTCACTGTGTCATTATATTTTCACACTGCCACAGTGAGGGTTTACTCTAACACAGTACAGATTTACTCCGTTAGGCTGAAACCTCACTCCATCACACAGAACTTTCACTTTGTCTTGTTGTTTGGGTGTTTCAGCTCCTCCTTCAGACCATCTCTGTGTTTTCTGTTTAATGTATGTTACCATGGTGATCACATTCCTCTGGTTGACTGTTGTCATTTGTCATGACGACTGGCCGACTGGACGGTTTAGATGCACACCCTGGGTTCAGTCTCCTTCACAATGAGGCTGATGTTTAACAGTTAAGTACACAGTGTGTCTAAACCAACAGACTGTCTGTTTACAAGTGGGACACTGGTATTTGGTACCTCTGTTATGACATGAAGGCAGCATTAACCAGGAGATCACAGCCATCAGGGATCAGGGAGTCCTGAGCTGGACCAGCTTATCCTGGTTTCACACTCTGACTCGGAATCTGTCCTTCACTCTTCCTTCTGTAACAGACAGCTATGGTATTAGTCACCTTGAATCCCCAAAGAAAGTGTCTCAGCCATGTTTTTAGATATGCTTCTTTTTTAAATCAGTCCAGCTGTCTACACCACAGACTGTATATAAGGACGGACGTAGCGTGGTGATGTTACCTGTTGTTTTGCAGTAGAGCTGAAAGAAGCCTAGAAAATGGCTTTATGGTTGAAACCATCTTTCCTGGTTAGAGTTGGGACAATTCAATAATGGAAAGGATGATGGAGTAGGTAGGGGAAGGGACACTGAGTGGGGAGGATTGGAGGACATAACTGACTTGTACAGCATCATTGGTATGTTAGTGGGCAAGGTGCATTGTTCACATTCTACTCAACACTAACAGCAAATAAAAACAGCATTAAAACTGGAAACCAAATGGAAAATAACCATTTACTCGCCACAAAAAGAGCAGGTCAGAATCCACGGAGACCCTCCCAGTCCAATTACCTAAAGAAGAGGCCAGAAATTAAAAAAAAAAAAAAAAAACTGATCAAAACAAGCTAACAAGGAGGAAATCTGTCTGTGGAAAATGTTTTTCCCACTGCACCAGCACATAACGACAAAATCACAGAATCAAAGCACCTTGAGTTCACCAGTGACTGAGCCTCCCGACCTGCGTCGCCCAAATAGCCTGTCAATCACTCCAGACCAAACATGTCCATCAGACCAGTCACATCACCAGATATAACCAATCATCTACTTAATGCTGTAAATATTCTCAAAATGTGCACCAACACACCAATCAGGAGGAGTGAACTCAACTAATGATATCATAATGACTAAAAAAAATGTATGCCATGACAGTGACGTCACTGGAGTCTGTTAGTTCACTTTACTGGTTTCCATTTCACGTTGTGGTTGTTTCTGCTTGGTCAGTATAGGCAATCACATTTTACTCGTGCTATATAAGCGTAAAATGACCTGAAGCGTATACTTTACGCGTCATCTCTATTTTCCTGTGTTTTACATGTGTAGCTGCTAGGGGCGGGATCGTGTACACAAGTACTGAGAACGAGGCAGCTGCACAGGGACATGTGATGTTATTTTGAATGTTCCACACACTTAATGAAGAATGAGTCGGAGGGGTTGGCAGACAGTCTCTAATGAGAAAACAAAAACTGCAAATGGTTTAACAGTCCACTGTGAACATTTACTGCTGACTGTTCTCTGACACAGCCGCTGTTACCTCTACAGTAGTTAAAGTTTGGCTGAACCTGAAGGTTATTTTCAACATGGTTTTCACAAGTCAGTTCATTTTAATTTCATTATTCGGCTGATCTAAAAACACTAAAAAATGTCCCTCTCTGTTTCAGGTTAATGTCTTAGACACATTGTTTTGTCCAACCAACAGTCCAAAGCCCAATGAGATACATTTTGCTGTATTGGAAAAACTAATGATGAGTGTGAATGCATGCTGCTGACAGTGCTGCGTTGTTTTCTCTTGTGTGCAGTCGTTCACTCTGACCAGAAAGCGAATTGTTCACTACACCAGCTTCGACCAGAGGAAGAGATCCAACGCTGCCGTTCTGATCGGAGCCTATGCTGTGAGTACATTGCTTCTTCCTATTGACAGTTGTGCACAAGTCGGAGCTTTTCCAACTGAAGCCTCCCTACTAGAGCTGAAGGGTGGATTTACTGTCTGTACAGCTGACACCTGATGTCATTACAGCATTCAGATGAGCAACCACTCTGCCAAAACCCTTGAAATCCACTTGGAAAACACAGAAAACAGATGATGCAGAACTTTTCTGTCTGTCTGGTATATTACAAACAGGAAGTGCTAATAGTCAGTTCAGCTACTTTTCATGTGGACAGTTTGATTAAATGTAAACAAATATAGGCCTAAAATATATAATAATAAGACGATAGTTAAATCAGTTACTTTGTTTTTCATGTTTCACTGTCCGTGCTTTTTCCTGAGGCTCAGGGTGTCTTATAATATTATTAATATTCTTAAGACAACAGCTAAACAAACATTCTGACAGTATGAAGTAGTATCAGTTTGTGTGTCGAGTCCAGCAGTCAAGTATGTCCACTTGAAGTCTCCTCTGTTTCAGCCCTTTTTCCAGACTAAAACAGTGTTTTTCTTTCCGAAAAGAAGCTTTTCCAAAACTGTGCCAAGTGTGAGGGTTAAACAGCAGCTCAGAGTTTTAGTGTTATACAATAAAAGATACAAACTGTTATACAATAAAAGTGCTATAAGACAAGAGGAGTAATCCCTCAACAACTGTTTGAGATCCTCAATCCTTGTCAGGATCCAGTTTGAGTTCTGTGGGTAACGTAAGAACAGAGGAAACAATCTGTCCGACTGTGGATGTGACCATTCAGTTCATTTCTTAAGTTTAGTGATTTATAGTTCATTTCTCAGACACAGCCACACTTCAAAAACAATGGTTAACGTGTTTATGTTGTGGAGGACAAAATCACAGTTTTGTCCTTGTTCAGTCATCTGAAAACAGAAAAGCATGTAAATGTGAACAATGGTATGTTGAGCAGTTTAAACACTCGGCCTACTTTGTGTCACCTCTAATTTTCTATTTCATTAACAGTGGTTGTCATAAACCTGCATCTACACTCAGCTGCCACTTTGATTATTGTATTTATTAGTACCCAGGTAAAACTAGTACAACGGTCCTGCAATAAATCATCATTTTAATGCTCATTTCAATGTTTATGTTGTTTTCCATTGGTGTTGATTCAACTCTCTAGTCCTCCTGTTGAACTGCACTGCATTATGAAGGGTTTCTATTACTGATATAAATGTAATTAACAAAGTACTGGAGATGGCAATAGTTTGCAAAATGTTCATTCCAGACAGCCAGTCTCTGTGTTTTCTGACAGACTGAAAACAAACATTTAAAATGATTCATGTAAAAATCAGTTTGTTTTTTGTTGTTGTTGTTGTTTTGTTTTGAAAGCTGTGGGGAGATCGTGCTTTTTGCTCCACTGTTTGGTGCGACTCCTTTTTTTACTCAACCACTACCACAGTGGTGCAGAGTGCCACGTTAGCATGGGCCATAGAGACACAACAGACACATCAATGGGAAATACTGCAGGTGGAAATTAAACTGGAATCATCCGTAAATGTGGACATTCCCTCTGCAGACTAGCTTAAACTGATGTTACTGACACAAACACACTCCTGCTGCGTTTCGTGCTTTGAACATTTGATGTTGTTGAAGCAGCTGAGACAAAAGTTGATTGTGTGGACAGAGGAGCATGAGACTCTGATACAATCATACTTATGGACACACTGAACAATCACAACACTAGCTCGGCTGAACAAATACGGGTTTTCATACCAAAATAACAATTTTCAAATAGCAAGAGATTAACCACTCTTCCAAAGGTAGCAAAGGGACGTTCAGTGTCGCCATTGTTTTTACAAATTAAAGGAAATATCAAGTGGAGGTAGTAAGAGTGTGAAAAATGAATAACAGGCAAACCATTTTTATTCCTCTGTTTTTCTCTCTCTCTCTCTCTCTCTCTCTCTCTCTCTCTCTCTCTCTCTCTCTCTCTCTCTCATGCTGTCTTTCTCTTTCTAAGGTTATCTACCTGAAGAAAACTCCAGAAGAAGCGTACAGAGCTCTGATCTCGGGTTCAAACGCCTCCTACCTGCCCTTCAGGTCAGTCTCTTCACTGCAACAAGAGTACTATGGCTAAAATAGGGCTACTGCAGTAGGGAAGCCACAATACCAGAAATGTGGTAGCTAGTAGCAATACGATTGAAATCCATCAACTCTCACCACACTCGAGATGGTAGCTGTTAATGTTATAATCTGCCCCTAGCTCTCATTATGAACTATTGCTAAACATAAAGAAGTAGCCTTTGTGAACCCTGTGTGTAGAGCCCAACAGATGCTGCTAACATAGTTCACAAAATACATTTGAGTATGTGCCCACATGCTTTTAATAAGTAACAGCTGGGACCCTCTCACCTTCAGTTTTGTGCACAGCTCTAAATGCCTGTCTTGGAGCTGCTTAGATAAGTTTGTTCCTCATTTTGTTCCAAGTAGGCTTTTGGCTGTCTGTAACCTGTCTCTGATCGTCAAACACATATATGTCCTTACCTGACCTGTTGCTGCACTGCTCTCATGTTTTGAATTTTGGTACTCACTTGGAATCAAGGTGTTGGTTATTGTGATATCCCTTTAGTGCACTACTACTGCAGAAAAAAGATGTTAGCTGAGGGTTTGAAAACAGGCTGTCTGATATGTTTGTCATTTTTTCTGTTTGCTCTTTTCTCATCTGTGTCACCATGAAACATAAACCAATAAGTGTTTTTAAGATGATGTGCGGAGCAGATGGTGCTCTGAGCTTTTGGGTTTTAGCTGTCGACAGCATAAAGGCTGACTGTTACGGCTGGGCAACATATTCAAATGACTAAATCCTAAATGTGGAAATAGAAAATGATGCATCTCTCAAACAATAGCAGTTCTTGGAGTGAAAAATAGTTAGGGTAAGAGTCACAACAGTAACTTTAGTCATGTGAGCTTTGTCTATCAAACACAGTAGCAACTATCACCCAATAATGGTAGCAGCAGGTGACAGCAGCCAAACCACTCCAGAGAGGACAACAGATTATTGCAGTATTATGAAAATGGTTCCATGTGGAGCAGACCTCTGTGTTGTGTTAAGTTTGTCAAAACTGTCTTTGAACTAAAGGTGGCAGCAGGACAAACCTGTTTGAACTGCTGAGACTATAGCAATGTGTGTCACTTCAGGTGCTCATTCACAGCTAACATTAGCTGCCTCACTTTAAGCTGTAGTTAGTGGAGAAAGTCCTCTAGCTTTAGTAAAGAAAACAATCTGAATGACATCAGTTGGTCAGAAGACTTGCCTCTGTACAGCTGCAAACAGGAAGAATAACATTAGTCCGAAACTTTAGTTTGTTGTTTTATCACTGACACACATACTTAGAGGAGAGGAGAGGAGGTGTGTGTTTGTGTGCGTGCGTGCGTATGTGTGTGTGTGCGTACGTGTGTAATAAGGAGCTTTTTGTTGTCACCAAACACACTGAGTGGTTATATAACAGCAGAGTGTGGCATTGAATGGATGGCTGCTGATGGATTAAACATAATGGAGAGAGCACGCCCACTGAGGGAGGGTCTGCAGTGAGGCATTTACGGACTGTCTGACTGCAGTACAGTCAGATTATTCTCTCATTGCAGTCTGAGTCCAGCTGAGCTGCTGTTCCAAATTGCAAATATTCCTCAAGTCCTCAAGAATGTGGACTCTTGGCAAGTTTAAACTCACCGAGTACAGTTGTGTAGACTTGGTGTACTCTTTACTGAGGCTAATGGGTTCAGTCTACCTTAGCTGCTACTAGCATATGATTCTTGAAAATCTGTTGGAGGTCCATTGTGGATAACAAAGGCTGTTTTGAACAGGATGAAAAATGTCTGCTTCTGTTGCAGTGATATTAATAATTATTTTTGTTTAAAAAAATGTTTATAAAATGACTTGCAAATAGTTTGAGATGTCTGTTAAAAAGAACTGCTTGAATATTCACAGTCTTGTCATTTGGTTAAAGTCACAGATGATAAACTGGCATGGTTTGAACACCTGTCTGTGAAAGTGTGTTCTGATGTAACACTGCTGGTATTGGGTGGTATCTGGATGAAGAAGGTCAGTTCAGCTGTAGGTTTACCGTCATCTTCAGGTTGTTCACCACTATAAACAAGCAACTGACACTAACTTGGACATAAAGTGTGATTTGTTTCAGTCTCTCTGTGACAAGACTCCCTCCCACCATGATGTAGATGTATGTATGAGCTTAGTGAGAGTCTCTGTGCTGTGATAACGAACCTGAGCATTTACACACTTCCATCAACAAGTGGAAAGCCCTACAGCTCCCAGTAATTTACTCCAAAACAAGACCAGACAGTTTCCCTTTTAAAGGGACAGATGTGTTTTTTTTAAGCTGACAAAAGTACTGTGTACGCACCTACAGCAGAGACTCTGTTATCTACAATCCTGTGGGCGTGTGTTGTTTATGAAGTAGCTGTGTGCGGCTTTATTTTCCCCACAGTTTATTATTTCATTCAGTTTGTGTAGAGCAGCTCGGCTTGTGACAGCAGGGGAACATAATCTAACACCTGAGAGCAAGTGACGTGTGTCCAGACCGAATGCAACCAAAAATACTGCTGCTGATCCTGGACCTGCTGCAGCTGACAGTCAGAGCTCTAACTGTCAGCTGCAGCAGGTCCAGGATCAGCAGCAGGTCCAGGAGGAGTTCCTCCTTTGGAAGAGCTCTATGCTACACACACCAAAAAAGTTACGTTTAAATGTTGTGCTTGAAAGTTTGTGAATCATTTGGAATATTTAAATGTTCTCCATTCGCCTCCACAGATGCTACGGCTCATTGAATAAGAGTTTACAAGAGTACTTCAAAAAGTTTCCTGCCTCGCCTGGAAGCAAGCGGCATATTGTACACTATAAAGCCTTATATCACTATCCACAAAAACTCTTAATGTTTGAGGTCATTCCTTTGCAAGGAGAGAAAAGATTCAAACTGTTGTGCTGTTGCTTGAGGACAATGCTTCTGTCCACACAGCACAGGTGGTGGTAAGGTGCATGGAGCAACAGTTCAGAGCCACATTTGGCTGCTTTTGCCTCCTGTGCTGTGTGGATGGGAACATTGTCCTGATGGGAGTTACGCCCCTTGTTTCCAGGTGAGGCAGAGACCTTTTTGAAGTGCCCTCGTCCATGAAAACAGTGTTATTGGTTCAATGCAATGACATTGTTTGTTGATTGTGTTAAGTCTTTTTCTGGAAAAAAGAGGCTTCTTATGTTGAATTTTGTAATACATTTTATTACATGCTTCTAAATACATTTCACAGTTTGCACACATTTATTTTTAGCTGCAAATGTGAGTAAAACACTCTGTCTGTCTGTCAAGCCATGGATGGAACAGTGAATAGTGAATTATACCAGTGAATTCTTCAGGAAAATGTCAAGACATTTGTCTGTAAACTGAGTCTTAACAGTAAGTGTATCAAGTTGTTCTACCAAACAATGGTTAAAGAAGAATAGAGTGAATGGTTAGTTATGTTCACGTCAAAGTCCTGCCCTGATGAAGCACCTAAAGTGAGCATCTCATAGAGTAAATCCACATGTCCCAGAGAGAAATGGAATTGGCTAAATTCCTCAAAGCTGATGTCCAGAACTGATCAACAGTTGTTTTGCAGTGAGTGTTGCATGAGGGAGTCACAGCAGATACTGAAAGCAAAGGTACACATACTTAGGCCACCTGCAGATGTTGACCAAGTAATATGTTTTTTGGCCTCTCTTTTTCATATACATTTAGGACTTCACAAGGTGTTCACAAACTTTCAGCCACCACTGTAGACTTCCAACAGTTACTATTTGGATCACACGACTGCTCGCATACCACGAGACAATTGTCATTGTGAATCATGCTGGCAGCAGGCTTTGAAAGGATAGAAAAAGTATGGCAAAAAAAAAAAAGACATTTCTGGTTCTGCTGAATCAGAATTTCTGTTGCAGAGAGGCGTGTTTGTGTATTAGTGAACTATAAAGCTCAATCATCCTAAACTGTAAGTGTTAGCTGACCTACTTTATGTTTTCTGTTTTTTTTTCTGCAGGGATGCTTCCTTTGGAAATTGCACCTACAACCTCACAGTGCTGGACTGTCTGCAGGGCATCAGGAAGGTATAATATTTGACAGTTTTAGCTTCTCTGGTGTGGAGGTTTGATACTTCTCATACATGCACGTAACCTAGTTTGGTTTACGTTGGGCAGACAAAAATTTTTTTTTTGAATTTCTCCAGTACCAGAATTAATGAAGATGGAGCTTATTTACCTTCAAGTTTTCAATAATTCCGCCCTGGAGCCTGTTTAATACCAGGTTTTGGTACCTAACAGATATGAGGGTACTTCAAAAAGTTCTTGGCCTCACCTGGAAACAAAGGGGCATAACTCCTATTTTGGGGCATAACTGTAAACTATGAAGCCTGATATTACTGTCCACAAAAACTCAAATGTTTAAAGCAACTAAAACTAAACGAGTGGAGGAAAGCTTCGAGCAGGCATGCCGTTGCTCCAGGACAATGTGCCTGTTCACACAGCACAGGTGACGGAAGCAGCCAAATGTGGCTTTGAACTGTTGCTCCTTGAGCCTTACTCACCCCACCTGGCCCTGTCTGACTTCTAGTGCCACCTGTAAAAAGTAAAAAGTCATAAATTGTGACTCTAGATGAAGCAAGCTGCTGACTGGATCAGAGAGACTCCAGTTATTTTTGTAGATGACTGTTACATAACAGCTCAGTGTGTTTAACAGGACAAGGAGCCGTTGTACTGTAGGAGAGTGACAGCAGCCAATGAGAGATGCGTGTGTGTGTGTGTGTGTGTGCACGTTCCTGTTTATTATTCCCAGTGGGGATGTTTTTTCGTCCCCACAGTCGCGACTGCTTTTTTTCAGAGTTAAGACTTGATTTTAGGGTAAAGGTTTGATTTATGGTTAGAATGAGGTAGGTGCGTGCGTATCTCGACACACTCTTGGAGAAATGTTGGTAGGCCAGCCTCCTGGGAAGGTTTTCCACTGTTCCATGTCTTCTCCATTGTGGATAATGTCTCTCACTGTGGTTCTCTGGAGTCCCAGAACTTTAGCAATGGCTTTGTAACCCTCCAGACTGATAAATGTCAATGACTTTGTTTCTCATCTGTTCTTGAATCTCTTTACAACGGGGCATCATGTGCTGCTTTTTGAGACCCTTTAGCTACTTCACAATGTTCTATTTAGTGATGTTTAGATTCAACAAGCCTGGCAGTAGTCATATGTGGGTGTGGTTCACATAGGGCAAGATGGGCTGGACAGCATTTTTCTTTTAATAAATTAAGTCATCATTTAAAAACTGCTTTTTAGGTTTTCATCATTAAAATTAGTTTGATGATCTGAAACATTTAAGTGTGACAAATATTCAAAAATAGACAATATCTGTAGGGGGCAAATACTTCATACTCTCATGGCATTGTAAAGTCTTAGACATGTACGTTGTTTTTGTTTCCTGTATTGATATAGTGTTAACTATATTGATCCTTAGGTTCTTATACATTTAAATATAATTTTGCATCTGTTTATTATATGGAGATGCTGGAATATTATATACAATACTGGATAAAATCCATGTTAACAAGGTGACCCACTGGCTAGGTCAGGGATGGGCAACTCTGGTCCTCGAGGGCCACTATCCTGCATGTTTTAGATGTCTCCCTCTTCCAACACACCTGATTCAAATGATCAGATCATCATCAAGCTCTGCAGAAGCCTGATAACGATCCTGATCATTTGAATCAGGTGTGTTGGAAGAGGGAAACATCTAAAACATGCAGGATAGTGGCCCTCAAGGACCAGAGTTTGACACCCCGGCTTTAAAAGCCCCACAGTTTGGTGATGATTAATATAAAAGTCATATGACAACCATGACATTCAATATAAAAAATACAGATTATTGCAGCTTTAACTCACAGGGCATTTAGCGTAGTGTTTTATGAAAGGATTAACACATCAAATCATGGCTTAGTTGTAAAAAGAAATGAAATAGCTAACCTAATATTCACTCTCTTATCCATCCTGTCTTAAACTCCACAAATCCTTATGATTGCCAATGAAAGGGGAAAGGCAAAAATGATTGGGAGGCAGAGAAAATATGCAATATGAAGAAGCAGGTAAAGTAAAGGAACAAACCTCAGTGATGCATCATGTGGGGCTGTGATTGTATTTTTATTACATGATAATAAAGCTTTCAAATGTCCCGGTGGTATGGATGTGACAGAATCCATTGCAGAAAAAATATATGAAGTATAATTGTGTTTTGGGACATCACAGAGCAGCAGCCACACACCATTATTTATGACGGTGATATACGAAACTACCAGTGAAATGACATTTTTTCCAGCTCTATAAGCATGACTATATACAGCTGTGACAGGCCCATAAGTCTACTCTGTGTGTCTAACTAACAGGCAGCAAAGATGAGGTTTAGAGCAGAGGGAAAATGCATATATCAAAAATTTTCGACATAATTTGAAGAGATTTAAATGGAGGTAAAGCAGTTTGCAGCAGACTCATGGCCTCAGGGTGCTGGTGAGGAGAGATTCTCACCCAAACCAGACTCAGCAGGCAGTCGAGGAGGTAATGTGACAGCTCAAATCCACTTTAAACCCACTTGATGGTCGAAACCTCTCTCTTGGTTCATGCTCTGTTTGGTAAGGTTGTATTTATTAGAGCTTCATTAGATGTAACCAAAAAGCTCACATTCACTTGTGGATTCAAAGTTTAACTATTTGACCCGTCAGATTTAAAACTGCACTTATCGATACTTTCATTCTTTATGTTAGCTGCCAAATGGCTGCCGATGTTAGCAACCTACTAGTGAAACCCATGGGGCATTTAGCTGCAGGTAGATATTTTTCTCAGGAGTTGATGGAAAACAAAACAGAGCTAAAAGGAAAATGAATGTTGGACTTTTTTTTTTACTTGTAGTGTAGCTAACTCATTTGATAACGCATTGACCATTCCAACATTAATATGTTAATGCTGACAATGCTGGTTCAGCTGCCCCTAAGTTGGCAAACTTTGTGTTTTAACTGTGTTTTAGACTGCACATACAAAAATAGACATAGCTTCTGGCTGTATAATGTGAAGCCAATGTGGAAGTGCTTTAAATCTGCATTCTTTCCAACAGCCAGCAGGGGGCGACTACTGTGGTTGTGCAAACTGCATAGACGACTATAAGACAATGACTCTACTTCTTACTTAATTTGGTACCTCTGTAAACATTTTCCTCTTGATGTTATGATCTCATTTTGTAAATGATTGTCCCATTTAGAGTAAAATAGACAATAAAGAAGGGTTTGCTTAGGGTGTGACCACCTGTGACTGGCAAGTTGCTGCCATGTACTTTGAGTTCTCATTCAGATCCACCCCTCACTGCTCACATCCAGTCTCATTAAACCAAGAAGTTAACGGCCAAAATTACAAACTCAAGGATTCATAAGGTTAACCTACAAACCTTGGTGACATACAAAAATATACAGTATATTTTTTTATTTTTAGTTTTCATAGTTAGCGACACAAACTGTGTTTTCAATTAGTTGGTATGTTAGCTAGTTATCACACACACATTGTACACTGGGGTTCTAAAGACAAATTCAAGAATTTACATGAACATATTGACCCATGTGGTATCTTTGAGTTGTCAGTGCTATGTTCTATACCATCTGCAAATAAAAACGTGTCCTTTTATTCCTTTAAGACCTACGGGAGCGCCGGCGATCCCATTTGCGTATCTATTGTTCAATGCGGTGGAATTGCAACCAAATAAGATAGAGCAATAATTCTTTTTGCATATAAAACCCGAGGAGTTATACTTTCATATCACATATCCAACGTGTCCCAGAGCACTGTTTCCTTCCACTAATGTGTTTGCAGAAATCAAGTATAAAGCGCACACAACAAAAACATTAAAATCTAGACCACGGGTGTCACCGCGCTAAGTTCCAATGTCGGAATACACTTCATCACATTGTATATATATGGAACAGCAAAAACCCGTTCCTCTGTGTGTTATCGTGGATAGTATTTTGTCACAAGTCCTATCACAGCTCCACTGGTGATATTGAAGTGTAATGTTTGACTTTGAACTTTGATTTCCCCATTGATGTATATAGTGTACACATATATATAGTTTACTTTGATGTACATGTTGTTTCTCTGCAAATTGGTTCTTTCTGTATATAGTTATGTCTGATAGTATATGTATATTGATTAAAAAATAATGGCACTACAGCATGTAAAAAGGTAAAGATATGATCGGGCCACTTGTTCTATTGTAGGTCTTAAAGGGTTAAATAATTACAGGCTTTTCTAGATTTGAATTTTGAGAATACTGTCTATGCCCAGTGTTTTATAGGATATCTGTTGACGGCTTGTTTTCAAAAGGCAGCTCAGTTTTTCTCAACAATGTCTTGAGTATGCTGGTCCAGATAGGGACCTCATGGACAATATTAATCTGTTGTCCACTAAAGCAGACGAATCAGTGGCATTGTAGTAACAAGCGCAGCCGGTTTGGCACAATGCCTTGGACAAAGTGTTATGTCATTACAGAAGAATGTAAGTAAATTACTTTTTAACCCGCTGCTGCAGAGTTGGCTTCCAGTCAAGTTAAAGATTCTAGACGTGGTACCAGTCACATGCTCTGTGGAAAATGTCTGCATGTATTCACACATTAAAATGGTGATAACCTGTAATAACCTATGTCATCACATTCAAAATATACTGTTAATATTTATAGCAGCACATGTCTGAGTTATATTTAGCTTCAACTGTACATTCTCATACCTCTCTGCTACATAAATCCACTCTCATACAGTAAGGCTTGGGTTTACCTTAAACAGTATAAATGTGGACAGTTGTGTTTCATAACGTTCAGATTTTGGACTGCTAGACAAGCACAAGCTAGAAATACAAGCACACTTCATTTGTTTTATAGCAAACAGTATTTAATTTTCAAGTGGGTTCCCATGGTATCTGGGTTTAAGATGTATACACATGACTGTCACGAGAGGTAAACACACAAGCCAGGCAACAGAAGAAAACGAAAGCTCTGGACTGAAGTCAGCTTTCCTTTTATGTCCTTCATAGAACCCATTGATTTTTCAGTTAATGTTTCATCTAGGAGACAAATCTTTTGCTACCTTGTTTGACCTTTCATTGTATTGTAGAAGGTAGAAATTTCACATAAAGGGAATCACATTTAGGGTGAGTCAAATCATTTGCAAAAAAAAAGTGAAGAAAAGTCAGTCTAATTAATTGAAGTGATTTAGGTTTGGGTCAAAATATTGCATTCATTTAAAGCAGTGAGTTGATGTGGAAAATAAAAAATATTCTGTTCTCGTCAGTCATAATTAGAAGTTTGTGGAGGTGTTAATATAAATAAAAATATTAACATATGTTTTTTTTATGGTCACCAAATAATAATGTTATTAACTAGCTGTTGGTTGCATATATTTTCTAGTTATTAAGGTTACATTGATATAGGTGGGTTTTTTTTGCTGCTTGAGTGCAGCAGAACAATTTGTAAACACAATACTGATGGCCCTCTAACACAGGACATGATAATGCCACCACCGTGCTCTGTGCTGCATAACAGTGTACTGCTGTGCCAAACAAAGTGAACACGCAGTGCAGCACACCAATCAGCAAGCTTGTAGCGTGCTATGACGTATGCTCGTCTGGCCAATAGAAACAAGGCCTCCCTGTTGATGAGGTGTTTGCAACAAACTGGGAGCTTCTCATTTTAAAAAAATGAGGTGACTTCATGCTGGAAGTTTTGAAAACTCCACCTATTTTGTTCTGTGCAGCACACACCACGACACAATGTGACCTCAAAAATCTACTTCTCTGTTGTGGTTACTACAATGAAATGCAAACAGAAACAAAACACAAACTAAAAGAAGTTTATGTAACGTCTACAAAGAAAGCTGCCTCAGACCAATATGTTTTGTGGTCTGTCTCTCTGTCGGCCTCTTCAGCTGATGAAGAAGTAACCTTAGCTGCTAGCTAATTTTCTCTTCTATTGACAATGCTCAGTGAACACAACAGTCCTAAGACATGTCAGCCATGCAGTGGTGCATCTCCTCATCTGCCTGAGCAGCAGTGATTATTCTAAAAGCATCTCCAGGAACTGAGCTGGACCTATAACAAAAGTAGGGATGCTGCTGCTTTAAAGAAACAAGACAATGGGTAATCTGTTAATATACTGAAGATGAATCTACAATAACACAGGCACCATCATGTTTGTGTAGGTGAAGAGAGCCAAAGTATGACGTAAAGTAAAGTCACATGTGCACAAGTTTGTGTTTTATTTCAATGTTGCTGAGAGATGTCAGTTACAACATGTACTTAAACTAAAATAACACCACTGTGATGTCCACGGCCTTAAATGTGGTGCAGATGTTCAGGCATTAGTTTGTGTGACAGAGACGATTATGAATATCCAGTGTATAATTATATTACATCCAAGTAGAGTCTGAAATAGTACCAACAGAGCTCTGACCTTATGTGGCAAACAATAAGTAGTGAAATAACTGGAAAATCTGAGCACAGTCAAAGTCGTTTTAACTGCTGCAGCTTTAAATTAGCATTTGATACGACTATGAATATGGTAAGAGAAACTCCACTTACCGGCTCATATATTATCAGTTTGCATTCCAGAGATTGCCGTCACCATTAACTCTTCTATCTTGATTAACTACAGCTTCCTATAAAGTCGACAGCCCCGACAGCAGCCATACTAGTATGTGTAAAATGAAGATAGTTAGCCAACTATTTTCCCAGCTCCTGAGAAACGCCATTTATCTTCTGGCTGTATTGTACTCTTGTCTGTCGGGGGTTGACCGTTGGTGAAGTAATTGGTATCCGTGCTTCTTCTACCTGCATATATCTTGACTGTCAGCACCAAGAACTCTGAGTTATGCTGACATTTTTGAAAATAGTGTCCACCTTTTACCGTTAATGGTTATTCTGACCTTTAAAAAAAAAAACTGGTGAAAAGGTTCATAAAGTGGGAACATAATGATGTAACATTCTGTTTTCACAATAATCACACTGACCTTCTGTCATGAACCTGTTACATAAATTTCCCCCCGTCCCACACAAATAGCCATAAATTCAGGGAGTAAATTTCAAGTGAAAGTTGAAAGAGTTCAGGCATATTAACGTGGATCTCCTCACTGCACCATCACTCCAGCGCAGGCCGACAATTAGTCAACATGTGGGGGGGGTGGCATTCTTACACGTATTAAGCAAACACAGAAAATGTTTACGAGCTCCTGGAAATGGGTTGGAAAGTGTTTAGCGGATAGGACAGGTGCTATGCGGAAGGTTAAACAGGTTGCGGTGCCGGTGCGTAAACTGTTTGGGTCTGTGATGCCTGCAGGCCTGCTCTGCTGTGTTTGGGGAGTTTGGAGCTTTGGCCATTTTTCAGGTGAAGAGTACAAACATTTCTTGGTAAGGAGGCGGCCCCGGTGTGAAGATGCTGTTAAGACGTTAGGGGGTCTTATTATTTTATAGCCTTAGGGGCAAGAAGAAGACGGATCATACGTGTGTGTATACAGGACAGAGTAACCAGGTTTAGGAGCTCAGTAACAGGTGAACATATCTTCTGTAATATGGCGTCCTGCAGCGATTGGTTCATGCAGGTGCTGGAGGATGTTCACAATCATTTTCAAAACATGTAATTTTTTGGACATCTGCATCTCGTGTTGTGCATGCTGTACAGTGTAAATTTGTTTGCACATGTATATACAGACCATGTATCCTCCATGTGTTTACATTCTTGCTGAGGCAGAGTGATGGCTGAGGTAGAGCGGGGTGGAGGGGATGAATGGTAGCTCTCAGCCGGAAAAACAAACAGGGTGAGGGCCGCAGAGGCAGACAGAGCCCCCCGGTGCCCAGGGACGCTCAGGAACATCCTGTCCAGCAGGCTGCCTGGGTCAACACCGCACACAGCTCCAGGCGCCGCATCGCTCCGTCGCCAAATAACAGCATCAGAACCATGTGGAGGTGGGAGGCGGCCCCCGGGGCCTAGACTGTGCAAAAGAGAAATCGATGTTTGATATCTGATTCCAAGGACAGAAAACACATCAGTGTGACATAATCGATGATGAACTGTTGGCTGAGTCACTGCTGTTTTTACTGCAAGTCTTCGGGTTTTGGCAAACGAGGATTTGCTACCATCAGGCAACAACGAATGTGGGTGAATTCCTTTTACCTGCTTTAGTTTCCGGTTCCTCCTGAATCACTGTCTCAAAACCATTGTTAATATTATCAGTGATACCTGTGCTTCCCCTTTTTGAAAAAGTATCTGACACAAAAAGGCCCATTTGTGTAGTGCATTAGCGCTGCTTTTGTTATTTGTGAACACCATGAAGATATGCAAATTACCATGCAAGGAAGCTACTCCATTACTGTAGCTGTGTAATGGACCAAGCTTCCAGCCACCTATTTAGCTAATTAAATGTGCTGTGCCAAGCCCTTAGAGGCTTTACAGTCTCACAGAAAACTACCTAACTAACCTGAGATTCACCAAACTGAGTGCATTTGAAACACACTTAGAAGATTTCCTTGTAGAGAAAAATGCCTTGCAGTGTTCAGTCCTGGTGATCACACAAATCTGTTCTCACAATTAGCAGACCGTGTGTTGGCCTATTTCACCTAACTACATTTCAGCAGATAAGGTGCAGTCTTGAGTGACTTGTTTTGTTGCTACAGTTAAGCCCTTACATTTTTTATATTCATGTCAAATTTTGATTTTTAAGTTTCATCTGGCTGGAAATGACAACAATAAGTGACAAAATATCTATCTATCAATCAATCAATCAATCAATCAATCAATCAATCAATCTATCTATCTATCTATCTATCTATCTATCTATCTATCTATCTATCTATCTATCTATCTATCTATCTACATTTTATATATAGTATTAAATTTTAATTTTTGTTTCATCTACTGAGGAAAAAGAAATATTTACGTGTATTTAAACAGTCTTTTAATGTCAAAACAATACTTTAGGTATAGTAAAATAAGCTTTCTTTTAAAAAATAGTGATAGTGATTCAAATTGATAGGTTTTTAATGTTGTTTTAGTTTAAACATGTAAATTCCCTATGTCTAATTTTGTAATTTTATTGGTATTTTCATGTATTTCAAAAGAACAGAAAAAAAGCAGCATAAAAAAGCAGAGATTCTGCAAAATTACACATATTTGTTTTTGTTTTTACACTGTAATTCAATGTGTAAGTCAACTGTAAGTTTGGTAAACCCAGCAGCTATGTATTGTGATATATGCATGTATTTCGCTAAGTGATGGACCTAATAGCAATTTCTCAGACTTAGGCCTTGTCCACACGTAGCAGGGTTTTTGTAAAACCGAATATCCTGCCCCCTCCGTCTAGAAAAAACCTTACGTACACACCACCTTGTTTTTAGAAAAAAATTCATCCACACCGCATAAGTGCGTTTTTAAGCACATTCACTAGCATGCCAGACATGTGGCAGGTAGTAGGTGGCAGTAGTTCCCCAAATCCTATCCAATCAGAGTAAGCTTCCGTCTCTCGACGTCACTTCCACAAAACATGAAACAGGTGGCGGAAAATAACCGTCCTTAACGTCGTCCTTCGCCTGTGTTCTGAATGTGGAGCAGAATCTGGGCAAGTGTTACGGCCACTGATGTCAGTGAGCCGTAGTTTCAGTGGTGACCTGTTTTGAGCCTTGTGTGTGGCAGGTTGGCTTGTGGTTGCCAGCTGTAGCTGCTTTGGTGAGCCTGCTCTGGAGCCCCAGCTGTCTGGAATTGGCGCTGATTAGCCTGAAATGGAAGACCTGCTTACAGCACCTGTTCTCCCCGCCTCCGGATCGGCGTGATTGGGCCACCATTCTGCTCTCTGCTATCATCATCCAATCCCCTGCAGCCATCCACACACCTGGACACTATTAACCATCCACCAAACCCTCAGTCTCGGCGGCTGGGATTTCACGTGACCAGTCGGCCCTGGTGCCTCCTGTCCTACACGTTAAATGTTTCTGTAGCCACTTGTTTTGTGGCTACTTGTTGGGCAACTGCTAACTTTGGTGAGAGGTTCTTGTGCGCGTCTTGGTGACGACTTTGTGGAGCCTCTGTTAGCAGTTGTGCTATTTCAGTGTTTGTGATGCTATTGTCTTGTCACCACCAAGAGGGTGGAGACTCGTGTCCTGCGTGTACTTTATGTTCTGAGGCACCAGTTTCGTTTGGTTTTTGTATTTTGTTGTACTTTGTGCACTTAGCACTTTTTGTTAACTCTGTTAGTTACCTTATCCTTGTTTAGAGTTAACTCCACCACTGAGCAAATAAATTACGTTGCCTTAACCAATTCCATCTGGTTTTTCATGTTGCACCTGCCACCCTTAGAGGTGGGCCGTAACAAGAAAGAAAGCAAGAAAAAAGCGCCTGGACAAGAAACAGCGCCTAAACCCTTATGAGGGCATCCATACTGTTTCCCAATGTAAACACAGGTCGCATATGTGACGTAAGAACATATTTTGTCGCAGGCAGTGACGTTTCGAAACACAAAACCCCGGTTATTGATGTCCACATGCAGACGCATAAACAGAGTATTCGCAAATCTTCACTTTGGTCGGAGGTTTTTAAAAGAATCATTTTTAATGCCGTAAATCTGCGCTTTCATGTGGATGAGAGGCTAAACCGTAGAAAAATATCTTCGTTTTGTGAGATACCCTGCTACGTGTGGACAAGGCCTAAGTAAGAGCAACAAAACCCCTGCAGGGAATTCAAGTGTTAAGAGTTAAACTTTCCATCTTTAAGAGCAGAGACCTGTTATTTCTACTTTAGACAGTGTTGTTTTAATGCAGCGAGCATCCTGTTGAAGCATCGCATCGGCTAGTGCCCCAGCAGGAACAGGACAGGGCCATGAGAATTCTCTTTCTCTGACTGTACACTCGCCTTCACGTGCTGGTGTTTTGGGCTTAATATAGGAGCATGTAGCACACGGATACAGCCGGTAACTGGAATGAGCTGATAGAGATGAAGGGCTAAGCTAACAGAGAAGTCCTTGACATGGGTAGTCATGACACCACATTTCCTGGTCTGACTCATTAGCGACACAGTAAATATAAAGCATGCGGAGATATACTGTAGGAGGAACAAGGACGATCTAAATATACACCTCAGATCTGTTGGTACTTTTCCTACTCTGATGTAAACTGCTGTCAGGCTTCAGTATCAGATGGTAGTTGTTTTTCTAGCAGTGCTGCTTTACTCTCTAACTTATGAAGCGTTTTTTTTTTTTTCTAAGTAGCTGAAGGCGCTTTTCAATTGTAGCCAGGATCCTGCGGTGGGACATGAGATTGGTCGTTGAGGCCGTTAACAGGGCGCTGACACGGGGCTCAACCCTCTAATTCCCTTTCAGCAGCTCGATATATCCCCAGGCTGGCAGGATGCAAAATGAAAGATGATTTTTATCCATCACATTGTCAATCTGCCCCCGCTAAACACACACACACACACAGACACACACACTCACTTCCTCCCTGCTAAGTGGATTTTCTGTATTTTATTCACTTGTAAATATGTTATAATCACCCCGTAATACAGATTCATATGAGTAGCATATGTTTTTAAAGGAGGCCCCTCGCTGAAGATGGAGGGAGAGATTATCTCTGTGTAGGAAAACAGAGGGGGTGGGGTTGTCATCCCAGCGCTCCAAAGATTTATCATCCATTTACATTCTCCCAAACACGCACTCGGCATCACAGTCTAAACACGGACCAAAGACTCCTAATAACCTGACACGGTCACATTCACAACACAACTTTTCCACTATTAATTTACTTTAGATATGAGTAAAAGCGGGGAACGTGTTTTAAATGAGCACGTAAAATAAGCTCAAAACCATTACTGATAATTTATGAGCGGTGGCAGTGATTGTAATCAAATGTGTTTATTCATCTGGGTAGTTTATATTTAGGAGAGGGGTCATGAAAAGCTGCTGACATGTTTATATAGACAAAAGATAACTAGGGATATGTTCAAGCAGGTGAAAGTTTAGTTTGGATCTGAAAAAGGGCATGTTCATATGAGATATTTGGAATATGAATACAAATATTCCTTTAATACTGATGTAATATCAAGATATGACTGTAAATCATTTGTGTGACTTATTATCGGCATGTTGCTTGTGGTATTTGCCGTTTCCCTGAAGTACGAGACATACTCCTCGTGCTTTCTCGCTCTTAGCCTCGGTTCTGTTTTGCTCCAGCCCTGCAGATAATGATCAAATAATTAATATTTCAAGCGTTTATCTGCTCCTCGTGGCAGCTCTTGTGTACACACACTCGACAGTGCTGGACATTTTTTGGCTCGATGTTACATCGCAGAAAAGTTGCTCGGTTTTGTTTGTTCTTGAAGTCGAGGCATGGAGATAACAACACTCAGAGCAGAGCGTGAGGATGCGATGCAACCTTGCTTCAGGAGGAGACTGTCAAACACACGCGGAGCAAACAAGTCATTAAGTCGTAATGGATTCAGTGCCGCTGCAAGGTCACTGTGGTCTGATGTGAGCTAGAACAATAATTATGTCTCATATTGCAGCCTCTATGAACACAGTTATTAATCTGCTCAGGGCCACGTTTACCTACGGAGAGGCCCTGGAGCTAAAAATCTGATGTGATGTCCCTTGGACCACACAGCTTGTCCAATTTTATGTGCAATCTGTATGTTATAAATAGACATTTTTAAAGTAAAATGCAACATACCATCATCATATGCCCCTTGTTGAGTTAGATGACAAGACAGCTCTCATATCTGTAAGCTAAACATGTAGGTAAAGTCAGCAGATGGCTAGGTTAGCTTAGCATAAAGACTGGAAACAGACTTATCGTATTCCAAAAAGAGTCTCTTATCCATAGAACCCAATGTTGAGCTTTTTGTTCTTTCCAATGTTTGTGCTGGCAGAAACTTAAAAAAAATAGAATGGTTATGCATTAAGCATAATTTAAATATATGTTAAATTACATATAAATGACCACCTGCCTAATATTGTGTTGGTCTCCCTTATGTGGTCCAAAATGCTCTGAACCATTGGGCATGGACAAGAGGACCTCTCAGGGTGTCCTATGGGGTCTGGCACCAGGACGTTGGCAGTGGATTCTTTGGGTACTCTGGCTTGTGCAGTGGGGCCTCTGTCAATCCAACTTGTTCCACTGCATCCGGTTGATCAGAATGGGGTCAACATGTTCCTGGCTGTTTGATGTTTTTGCCATGTGGTGGGATACTGAGCTGGAATACTTGGTGCTGAGACACAAAGTGTCCAGAGTGGAGCTTTGTTTTTCTTACTTTTAGACTAATCGACTGATCTAAATTTAAATTTCTGTTTATTTGACACGAACATTTTCTAGGAACATCTCTACTGATAAGCCAAAGTTATGGGAGATTTTTCACCTTTATTTTTTAATTCTGAATGTCGATTCCTCCAGTTTCCCGTCTTTATGCAAAGCCTATCTGACCTCATCACATTAAATCAATCTCATCTAACTCTCTACGTCTTGCTAAAAATGGTCAAACTACTCTTTTAAAACTAGACTTTGAATCAAGACCCCTCTACGAGACGGTGTCTCAATATTTGGTACTCAGGTGTTTCCTTAAAGCCCTTATGAGCTGAGTTTGTAACGTCCTGTAGTGGTCCAGTAATGTAATGGTAATTCAGGGGCTTTCAATTAATCACATCATCACAAGCTAAGAGCTAGATGGTGAGCCTTTGGGCCCCCTGAGGGTCTGGGGTCGGAGGGTAGTTGATTGCTTAAGTCTGTAATCTATTCTTGAGTCAGGTAGCATGACTTCTAAACTAACAGAGCCCTATTAGAGGTTGCTGCATGAGTAGAATAGAACCAGAACATTTCACAGCCTCCAGATAAAATGAGTCTCGGTGAACCAGAGCCACGGTGTCACAAAACAAGAAAAGTATATTTCTGCTAAGTTAAAAAAAAAAAAGGCTCTAAATCCTCGACATATCCTGATCAAGACATAGCAGTCCAACAGCGGCAGGCACACAGTTACATGCTACTGATTAAAACTCTTCCAGGCTTCTTCATCTGCACGGCCAGTGAACTCTGTAGAATGAGGAGCGTGACAACTGCAGTGGCTTCAGAGCGGAGAGCGATGGTGGAGCGTCTCCCTCGAGTCCCTTTCAGCACTGAGAGAGAGCAGAGACTGTGTCAAACAGGGATCAGAGAGGAGTAACCACAATGTCAACAGGAACGCATCCGAGCTTTGGATGCTGTTGTAAGGACAAAGTGGCAGCCAAGTTTACTGAGTTTGGTTTTATTTTATTACCTTGGCAGTTTACAGAGGCACAGACATTAAAGCCGAAAGCTAATGTTTCACGGTGACAGAGCCAAATGGCAAGAGAAAGTAAGCGGTGGTACTGGGTACTAAAGGACTTAGTGCATAGTGATCATTTATAGACACCGGAAACTACTTGTCTTCTTTCAGGTGGCTGGTCAGGGGATCATTACTATGACCCTAACCCTAACCTTTTGCATATTACACATGATTATTTTAGCTATTGTTATTATAATAATATCAATTAGTGCAGCTTTAATTAAAACCAAAACATAAATATTTTAGATAGTTTGTTTTTAGAAGTAGTGCATATATTTATAGATAAGCAAGGCTTCAACACATTTAGGTCACAATTTCTTCCCATTTTCCCAGGCCATACATGCTTTTATCAGTTCACGCATCGACTACTGTAACGCACTCTATTTTGGCATCAAGCAGTCCTCATTACATCGCCTTCAGTTGGTGCAGAATGCAGCTGCCCGCCTTTTAACAAACACATCAAGACGCTCCCACATAACCCCAATCCTCTCCTCTCTCCACTGGCTTCCGGTACATTATCGGATTGAATTTAAAATATTGTCATTTGTTTTTAAAGCTCTTCATGGACATGCTCCCCCATATCTGTCCGAGCTTCTGTCCATTCACCGCCCATGCAGAGCCCTGCGCTCCTCCTCTCAGATGGTTTTGGATGTGCCCAGATCTCGGTCCAGGCAGTGGGGCGATCGTGCTTTTGCCGTGGCAGGGCCAACACTGTGGAACTCGCTTCCAGTCGAGCTGCGAGTCATCACTGACCTGCCAAGTCAAGACTAAAAACTCACCTATTTAGACAGGCCTTCCAGAACACTTAGTACTGTTCTATTTTGTTTTGTGTGCTGGGGTTTTTATATTTTGTGTCATTTTATACTCAATGTTTTTTTGTTTTTTTTCTCTGTGTTTTTATGTAAAGCACTTTGGTCTGCCAAAAGTTGTTGTAAATTGCTATATAAATAAACTTACTGATTGATAAAGGATTTGGATATTGTTGTTTTTCTGAAGATGCATTTATTGTATCTAATTTTTATGAGGCAGAAACAATTTGAGTATTCATGTATGTGTTTATTCTTTGTGGCAAACATGGACAGCAAAAGAAACAGAAAAAGTGTATGGACATTTTTCCACAGGACACACTCAAGCATGAACAAGAATGCACCTCAAATCACTGTTGAACAATACCTTGCCATCTTTTTCAGTGCTGCACTTGTTTCTGAGAAGGTCTAACATGCTCTCTCTGATTTTTGGGGTGAAGGACTCGTAGAAGTGGTCTGTTGCTGTCATGAAATTCAGCAGACGCTGTCCAGTCTCACTGCTTGGATTGAAGCACTCGGTGATGTCGAAGGAGTTGGGAGCCGGATGCTCATCATATTTCAGACCCTGTTTTTTCAGGCAGGCGATAACTTCTGCTGATGAGCGGTACTCCTTGATGGCCTCACCACACAGCTCGTTCTTGAAAGTTTTCCACAGAAGGTCCCAGCCACTGTTTTCTGGATGGTATGGCATTAAATAGGGCATTACTTACAGAACAAAAACAACAAAAGTATCACCAAGTTTAGCTGTTCATAATCCATTTATATTGCTGTTAAAAGGGCTGGTAGATCCAATAATCCTTAACATAGCATCCCCCACATGCCGAAGTGTCCTTGGGCAAGACACTGAACCCGAAGTTGCTCCCAGTGGTAGATTAGCGCCTTGCATGGCAGCTCTGTCGCCATTGGTGTGTGAATGTGTGTGTGAATGGGTGAATGAGAAACACATTGTAAAGCGCCTTGGGTACTTGGGTAAGGTACAAAAAGGCGCTATATAAGTGCAGACCATTTACCATTTACCATAGCATGTTTAGCATGTAGCACCTGCCGATTTTCTTTCCAACACAGAAACCCAAGAGGGCACTGTTGTTCCAGCCCAGACAGAGTAAAAAAGTATTCAGTAGGAGTAAAGACATGAAGAAACAAACTTTTTGCTTTTCAGTCATATTCCTCATAGTGTAATAGATGTTCATTGTTTAAGAATTGTAATTATACATTTAAATAATCTGAATGTGGTACCTGTAAACTGGTTCTGCTTACCTGCTTCAATGATGATCATTAGCCTGCCATTTTTCTTCAGAAGGTTTTGGTAAAACTTAATGGTTTCGCCAAGGTCATCCACATAGTAGATCATCTGTGGAGAGAAGCATTAATGGTCACCTTTATGTTGACCTCTCCGAAGCTTGAATACATGCAAATGCATATTTAGAAGGGTTTTCATTCATAGTTCATCTGCCAGGGACATCTTATATCTCATATCAAAGGCTGCATTACTATTTATATAGCACTGATCATCACGCACATTTGTTTGGGAGAAAACACTCCACTCTCAATGTGGTCCCTGCTGAATTCAAGCAGCAGTGCAGGGTTTGGAGAGGATCTAAATATATCTTGTTGCGTACACAGAGTGAGATACATTCTACCAGCAGTTTACAATACATTTTAGCCCATCATACTGGCAGGTGGCAATACAAAATGACATGAAGAAAACACACAAAGTCTGGAGGCCAAAACGCGAACCTACAATCTTGTTGCCCCGAAAGTGAAAAAATACCTGAATCATGTGTATGAAGTCGAATTTCTTTATGTTTCCCTTTGCTTTCACTTGCTTCTCATAGTCCCCACTGTGCATGATATGCCAGCCAAATGGGATCTTCTGAAGGTTGGCAGTCTTAGCAACCAAAGCTTAAAGTTACACATAAGAAAACAACACAAACAATCAAAAACAATAGGATTTATCAGTCTGTGTAGAGCCTTTCATTTAGCAATCCTTGATCAAGATATAATCAAATACAAAACAACAACAACAAAATAAAGCAAGGTTTAGCTGTTCATAATCCATTTAGAGCATGCAGTTCCACAATTGCCCCACAAGGCTTTGTGGGTGCCTCAGTTAGTGCTATGATCAAAAACAGAGAAGCGAAAAGGAAAATACAAAATTTAGAGATATGATTGCAGTCTGGACTAGAACAGCAAAGACTGTTGAATTCTTGTTATAGAGGGGAAGTGGACCTGTGAAGCCCATGATGCAATGGCCAAAAACATTCAATCTGTGCTCAGATGAAAGTATCACCAGCATACATGTCAGTGCTACCACATTTCAGTATCATGCACTAATGCAACAACTTCTAAGGAGGAGAAATAAGAGACACGAGAGAATAACAAAATGTGATCCTAAAATTATAAAACAAAAACATTCAATGGGCGGTTTCAATGTGAATTGTGAATACCTTTGAAGTTGTCAGTGAGCTTAGAGCTTCCCTCCACAATATCAGCAGTGATAGGAACAGCAGGGAACGTAGACTGCAGTAGAGAGAGCATGTGGACATCCATCTCCCCTGGAATATAGCAGGGAGTTTGAAGTGTTATGCTGCTTCAATGGGAAAATGCCCCAAAACATATTTGACTGTAACACTGCCAACATTTCTAAGGCATTCAAAACTAATTTAAATCTTAATGTCAAATTTATTTGACTGAGGTGTGTGTTTGCTCTGTAGTCTTTCTACAGTCCTGAACAAAGACTTTGATGTTGCCGCTGTGCAGTAATCATAGTAATCTATGACCTATAGTGGTCTCTAGTGGGGCCCAGTACAAACTGCAATAGACTCTGTCCTTATTTAACCTATAGAGGCCTCCATGGGTACTGTCTGTCTGTATTGTCCTTACCTTACCCTTATGAGGAGCATGGTGATCAGTTTCAGCAGAAACCTTTTGGTTTATAGCAATCAACTAAGGCAAAACTAGCACAGCAAACCACTGCAGCAATATACTGTATGTTCTACAACTGCATGTGTTGTATTTCTTGACATACCTCCACCACTTCCAACACCAAGAACATCCAGGCTGCTTTTACCGGCTCCGATTCTGCGTTAAAAGTAAAACTGGTATTGAAACAAATACACTTCAAATTACCCAATAGTACAAAATAGAAATATTGTATAAAGTATAGGCTGATGATTTAAACCAATAATTAGGCAATTATTTTGCTTGATTGGTGAGATTTCTCATTTTAGAAATCTCATTATATCAAATTATATTATATCACGTATATCTACGTGACAGTTGTTGGAATAGTTTTGTCCTCATAAATATATTTGCCCATACTTTACTGTATATGTGACTGCATATGAAAAACTTTCTAAATCTTGACCAGAATGGAAAAAATAAATGTACAGTCATTAACGGCGGGACAAGGACTTTATATGATGGAAATTTGTCACTTGCAATCTCATAATTTAAAATACTTAATGGCAAAATGACAACCCCTGAGTTATCAGGGTTGGTTGTGCACAGGAGAAAGGCACAAGCAGAAAAAAAAGTGGAGTTTTGACCAATGGGAATATTTTTTTTGGCACTAGTGCAGTTTTATCCTTGCATGAACTCATACGCATGTTCTTATTGTTTTTCATCTCCATTTCAAAAAAACATTCTCCAACTGTTGACTCAATGAGCTAAATGATGGCACTCACCAAAACAACACAATAAGACAAAAAGAAGGCATCAGCAAACTCTACTGAGTTTGGGTAGGTAATAAAAAAAACAAGTAAAAGATGATAAGTGTAGTGTAGCACTCTTTTTTGCTGTACCTTGTAAATTCTCCTGGCAGCGTATTTTGAACATACTGCAGAATGGCCTTGTGTTCTCCTGAGTGCTGCAGGTAAAACTGGAAGCTCTGGACGGAGCTGCCCTCATAACAAGTCTGGTTTGGTTGCACGGCCATGGCTGATCCCTGCAATGCATTACAAGTTGTGGTTAGAAATCGAATGAATAGCAAATTTGCATGAAAAAAAATCCAAACATTCAAACTTTAAGAAGTTTCTAAATCAGCTCTAAATCACAAGTCATAAATAGTGCATTATGAGCATTGGAAATTACCTTTAATACTTGTAAAGAGGAGACTGAAGACAGACTCAGTTGTGCTCCCACTCTTTAAAGCGGCGGAGTTGCTGTCCCCTCCTACAGCCTGGCTGGCTTCCTTCCAGTGAGCTTTTGTTGCATAACTCATGAACTTTGCCTGCACCGCAGAAACAGCCACAGCTGTCCTGTTAGATTCCTGCTAAATTAGCCATATCATCTATTGCAGGAATTTAAAGATTCAACAGCTGTTTGTTTTAAAGTACTAGTTTAAGTAAACATAGAAACTTATATTGTTCATTCAGTATGTTACACTGTAAAGTAAAAGCCCCTGCTCTGATATAGTTACAGCCTTGCAAGCATGGTCTACAGTAGTTTAAGGATGCTTTCACAGTAATAGAAATAAAATCAAGATTAACCAGCTGCAGGTCAGCATTTTGTTTGCATGCATAACATTACAAACCTCTTTATGCACTTTCAATCAAGTTACAGCCTCATCAGTTACAAGTAAACCCATTATTTGCTCCTGTTACGCACTAAGAGGCAATATACCTTTACCAACACTACACAATGTGTTTTTTAAGAATTTTAAGAACAACGTTGCTGCACAATGGTGAGTTACTCAGTTCGACTCCAGACACATGCAAATTAGCTGAACTCATGACTCCTGTTTGCTGGTGGGAGTGAGAGAAAATGTGATGTGTGCCTGGGTCCTGTCTTGTCCATGTTTGTATGCGGCTGCCCTTTCTGCGTGCCTATTCTGCTCCCTCGTCGTGCTACATGCTTGTAAAATAGAATAGAATAGAATAGAATAAAACTTTATTAAGCCCCGAAGGGAAATTCAGGCGTCAGGCAGAAGAAAACGAAACAAACTAAGTAACATCAAATCAATATCAAGATCAAGGTGTGTTCTATTTGTTTTGCATATTTTTATCTGAGCTGCAATGCATCGAGCTTCACTATAGATACACCTGTTAGTAACAAAGTGAAATAAATCTGTAATCTGAAACACACCATTGAGCCTCGAGATTAAAACCACTGACAGGTGAATTGAATAACATAAATCATATTGTTATAATGCAGTATTCTGCTGGGAAACCTTGGGTCCTGCCATTCATGTGGTGTACTTTAATACTGAAACATGGTTGCAGAACTAGAAAAACCACACCCATGGTAATGACACTCCCCAACTCCAGCAGTGTCCCCAGCAGGACAATGCAAACTAAAGAAGGCCTGCCCAGGTTAGTATATGCTGCCTTAGATGCTCTCAAAAACTGGTGGATTTCTATAGACAGTTTTATTCTTTATATTACAAAATATGTCACGGTTACATGGTTGTCATTGTCCTATTGATTGGTAGCTAGATGTCGAGAAGAGGGCTCTTATCTAATATGAGCCTGTGAAAGGCAGATACTGGAAAAGAAAGGATGAGGGAAAAACCAATATGAGAGAAGCTGCTTCACTGGAGCAGAATTTTCTGTCTCCGGCTTTTTACTTTAGCCTCTGAGAGCAGTGGAAAAATTTAAAGAACTAGTGATCAAGATCAGACTTTTGGTCAGTTTTTTTTTTCTCTCTCTTTTGGGACGGATTTGTAGATAAGATAAAGACATTAAAACCATGGTAGTTCTTCTTAGTTGTTGTGAATGTGGTGTAGTCAGAAACAATGTTAAAAAAACAAACAGCAAACAGGATTAGCTGCAGCCACAGTTAATCCATTTTTACTGGTGTGTGTTTGTGTGTGTGTGTGTGTGTGTGTGTGTGTGCGTGCGTGCTTGTATTTGATGTGTGTGGACAGTCGGCAGAGTCGAGATATTGTAGGTTAAAGATTTAAAAAATATAAAAGTAATTTCCCACAGCTTTTTGTCTGTGTCTATTAATTTCATTGTTTACTTCCATTGTATTTTTTGAACTACAACACTGTATGCAAAATGTGATGTTGGTGCATAGTTTTTTGTTCAGTATTTTAAATGTGGAATTGGTCAGCAATTAGTTACAGTACTTTATTTGTCCTGGATCTGTACCTGTAATTCACAGATCAGTAAGTGATGCTGCCCTCAAGATGGTGCCAACAGTTCAGCTGTGTGTCACAGACAAACACCAACAGATGCTATGACTGTCCTTGTGTTTACAACCAATACATTGTATTCATCACTATATATGCACCAGGTACACAGGGTGTTTAGTTGAAAAAACATTGTTTTTAGTATAATTACATTTGAGGTGTACAGAGTTAACACAGTTTGTATGAAAAACAAACTATGCTCGACTGGTTGGTATTTAATTTTGTATCTATTAGCTGTAATAGAGCCTCAAAATCAGTCAGTGGACTCAGAGGTCACTATTACTTTATAAATCCAATATAAACTGTTAGAACTCCGAAGCAACTTCAAACCTCCACTGTCTAGACAGTCAGAATGAATTATTCTAGTCAGTGTTGCAAATAAGTTAAATGATAGCTGTATGCAAAACAGAAAAGCCAGTGCAAGCAGGTCCTTGTTTTTATTTTGGCAATTTAAGTTTTCTCATCAATGTAAATACTACCTGCAGCCATTTCAATTTATAATACACAATCCACTTTTCAGTTTATCTAACAAGAAGAGCACAATCTTAGTGGAAAATTAATTGTTCATTTTTCTATGTATATTACGATTTCCAATAATATATTATCCAATGAAGTATAATGGGGATGGCAGTACATCCTGCCAACTGTAGTTCATTAAAAATTATAAAATGGTAAAATCTGAAGCTGATAAAGACTCTGATCTTCACATTTGTGGGAATATGCGAGTGGATCACGACAATAAAAAAAATACAATCAAACCATTTTCATTTAGTACATATTATTAAATGTAGCAGCGTGGACAGCGTGTTTCTAAGTGAGTTGATCTATGACTATCACTCCAAGGTTGTTGTTAAAGATAACCTTGCCCTTGGACTCCACACTACAGTCTGGGTGCCGAAGCAGCTTCAACACACCAGCTTTCAGCTCAGGCGAGGCTGTTTTGCTAAAGTTCAGCACCTCAGTAAGAAAATCAAGAAGCAGCTCTCCCTTCTCATCCCCCTCAGTGAAGCATTCGGTGATGTCCATTTGAGATGGCAGCTCGTAGTTCTGGTAGCGCACGCCCTTGGAGTCCAGGAAGTTTTTGATGTCTTCGGTGGTCACACACTGGCTTATGTCAGGATTACAGAGCTGGTGCCTGTAGTTCCTCCACAGCTTCCCCCAACCACTCTCCCCTGGAACAGATGCCATGAAAACAAGACCGACTTCAGCACGCCAACAAGCAACGTGTTTGCCACCTACCATCTACTGGATGTGGAGATATTTTACTGAATGATTACAAGTTTTGACTTGCTAGTGGTCGATAGAAGTCACCCCACATGCATCAGTGTGCACGGCAGCACTCTCACCGTGGAGACATTCATATGGATCGTGCTGCTTTTTGATAGCTGCAGGTATTTAATAAACTCAAAGACTCAGGGAAAGAAGCGAATCCTATTAATATGGGTTACATTTAGTGGCATGGAGAGAAATTGATCTAACCTGTTACAGGCTGCTGTTGCAGTTGTATTTTTATGGGCATTTTAGTCTGTTATAGATTTAAATTTGAGGCCTGTGTGTGCTTACATTCATCAGGTAAAGCCAGCAAACCGCGTCTTTCGTTTCCTGCCATGTTTATGGACCCATATTAGTGCTTATGTGAGAAAAAAGTCTGAATAACTGGCTTTATTTTTTCACGAAAGAGTGGCTTTGAGGCATCCTCTTATTTAGGGTGAGCGCTGTTCAGGCAGCGTAGCAGCGTGAGAGCAGGTGTTTCTTGCCAAAAGCTTGAGAAAGCCACTCTGAAATATGCTGTTTGGGGGTTACATTATTCTTCTCAGCAATAGATGTGCTTCTTACTGAACTGAGTAAAAACAAAAATAAGTTCAAATGGCAGCACAACTGCTTTTCCACCTTCCAAGATGATAAATGTGCACAATATACAGACGGGTGACAAATTCGAAGAAACAACCTGAACCCGGTGGCTCTTTTTTTTTTTAGCTGTGCGTGGCCTATTTGCTGGCATGGTTTGGGTCCACTTGTTCCCATAGAGGGAAGGATTGCTGCAAATCAATACAGAGCTGTTCTGAGTGATCGCCTTTATTCTATGATCGGTGTGCCTCTAACCATAGAGCACGAGGGGTCACTGAATGGTTTGGTGAGGATGAAAATGATGTGAATCATATGCTGTGGTCAAGAGAACACCTATGGGAGATTTTGTGTCTTTGTGGGAATATCTTTTGGAAGAATGGTGTTTCATCCTTCCATTAGAGCTCCTGAGATCTGAAAAATAAATACTGAGGAGCAATGAAGTTGTTCTATTGGCACGTGGTGACCCAACACCATATTAACTCACTTTATGTTGGTTTTCCTTTAATTTGTCGCCCATCTTTATATACTAAAAAGCCAGAAAGGGTTTTCCCATGTTTTTGTTTTCACTTTTAAACTGGCTTTCCTCCATAAATGTACTGTAGGTTTAACCAGTAGGTACGCTTAATAAACCCCACCACATCAGAGAGAAGAAAAAGATAAAAAGCCTTGATTTAAAATTAGATCTATTCACATACCCGACACCAGAATGATAAGAAGCTTCCCATTCTTATCAAGGAGACTTTGGAAGAAGCTGATGGTAGCTCCAGGATCCTTCACATAGTACAGCATCTGTCGATTTCACCACAGATAATGAGCTGATAACTGCATTCATGGAGCGTCTAATTATAATGCTATGCTAGACAGATGTTCTAATGGGATTAATTGCTGTCGAGTGCCACAAAATGAATGTGACCTAGATGTGTCAAAAATACAGTCTGCAGGCGTGAAGTGCATCATCAACACCAACCTGTATCATGTGAATGAAGTCTGCCTTCTTTGTCATTTTCTTCTCTTTCCAGTGCTCCTCAAACTCAGAGGCCGTCATCTTGTTCCAAGTAAACGTGATGTAATCTAAATCTTTTTTCTGTGACACTGAAACTGCAGACAGACCATTGATAGACACAAATGTTACAGTACCAAATTCTGAATCTCCACTACATGTCCCCATGTCACACACTGTGGCAAAAACATTACAATTTACATTTTACATTACATTTATTATAGTGTCAAGTTAGCGCTAAAATAAAGGTATCATGAAATTCTACTCTCTACACTGTCACTTCTCACAGTGTTGGAAAGAATTTGGGTAATTTGCACCTGAATTATCAAAACAAACACAACTCACTGGTGTTGTATAACACCTCATTAAAAACAATGGCAACCGCTTGGCAGAATCGCACGGAGGTATATGTGACCTTTTCCCCCCTATTATATTGTATCCAATTAGGACAAGTCAAGTGAAAATGATTGTATACACTAACATTTTAAATGCAGTAGTTTGCTTTAAACTCTTAGTTGTGCATGCAGATCCTATCCAAACTGTGTGTGTCATAGTTTTATTTTAATTGTATATTTGACCAGGATGATTTCCCTAGATTGAAATTAAATTTTCAAGAGAGTTCTGGCCAAATGGCAGCTGACCTGTAGTACTCTGCATGTACTAAAACATTGAGGATAAGAGTAGAAGAAAACGGTTCTAGACAGAAATGTAAAAAAAAAAAAAAAAAACGTACACTACTTTTTACCTGATGAACTCTGCCCTGTCTGGACGTGCAGTCACTTTATATTTATATTCAGTAGGTTCACTGAATACTGTATAGTGCATAATGCATATATTATAGCTAATGTTTACTTACTTATATACAGGTTTACACTTATTACTAATCAATTACTGATTACACAATAGTGTATTTCAGTTATCTCAGGCAAACTTGCACACCCATGACCTTTCTGTGAACTGCTGATTTAAGAGAGTCGAGCATGAGAGAGGCTTGGAATCACAAAATATATAAACACGCCTTACAACATTCCTTTGATAATACTAACTCCTGCAAAGACGTGCGCCCTAACAGACACTGAGCTGAAAAATCCAAACAAGAGATCCACTTACAGTGCAAAAGTCAAAAATGAGGAATCAGTGGTTCATCAGTTTAACTACGACTTTCATGAAGGACAGCGTTTGAAGTGATAATACGTGTGCGTGAGTCATTGGTGGTAGCAGAGTTAGATGCTGGTCAGAGAGCAGCCGTCTCGCAGCGCCTAACGATTCAGCGTTTCACTCAAAGACACTTCAGAGGAGTGAATCCTTGTTGACATCAAGGCTGGAATCTACACTGGTACTGTTGGTTAAAGGACCGTTCTCTGGCTAAGACGAGAATAACTGCATTACTAATTCATTCACACGAAAGCCGAGGGCCGCCGTATTTTCGGCATTAAAAATACAATAAAGAACACACCTTTTTTGTTGTTAAATTAAATATTGAAACATATTTTGGAGAGCATGTGAATACAGAGTTTCCATTTTGCAATATGTGAGAGGAGTGTGCGCCTATAAAAAGTGTACCTCTGTAGTTATGTAGCTGCTGGCTGCTCGGCTCCACCACCTCGTTATCCACTGTCACCCCTGGGTGCTTCTGACGGAGCTCCGAGAGCATCTCTAGGTCAATCTCACCTGGAGGCACCAACACATTATTTCAAAAAACCAACTCTCTCTTGCAAATAAAATTTCGAGCCACTTTCCTCACCCACCCTGTTAAAAAATAATTCAAAGAGAAATTTGCACATTTGAGTCACATTTCATCGTAATGCTCCAGTTCAAACGGTGCCGCACATTTAAGCAGATAAAAGTCAATTGCACTTTTCAGTTTTGCAAAAAAAAATAAAAAATCATACACTTTATGTTGCAATTATTTCAGAAAAATACTACACTCAAAACCAAGGGAGACAGTTATCACTTTGATATTCCTTTCAGCAAAAATTAGCCAAAGGCAGGTGATTTTGTTCTAGCTCTCATTGAAGGTGACAAGTTGCCATGTACAAAGGAGTAAATTTAAGCAAAGGGGCTGATGTAGAAATGCACTGAATCTTTTTGATTACGTTGAATAATACCTTTCAGGGGAGGCTGCAGTCATTCTAATGGATTTTACAGTCCATTAGAGAATCTGTAATGTCGATCCATTATGATACTGACATGACAGCTCAGGTAAATTAAAACGATTGGCTTTGACATAAGTAAAGGGTAACAGCACTCTGAGGGCATGTGGTGGGTATGCTCAGGAAAAAAAATGAACCATGAGCGCTGGAGACAATGTGCAGTAAAGCTGCAGAATGGGGAGGTCACTTTTTCTGACGGACAACTGGAATAATCTGACAGATGGACAGATGTCTGCAAACCCTTGACGGCAATAATAAGGGTGAAGGATTTTTTTTTCTGCTGCAGCCACAAATGGGAGCTCAGCAATAGCACCAAGAACAGCAGGCTGATTCAAAAACGCCTCCTCACCTTAGCTGTCTGCTGCAGAGGTCGCTCAGCTATTTACTGTGTCACATTAAACATAAGGTAAGTTCAGCAGTGACAGTGTCCTAGACTGAGCGTTCTTACCAGCTCCGCTTCCAACTCCAATGACATTTAGATGGGACTTTCCATTTCCAATGCTAAGGGGAGAGAGAGAAAAAAAAACACACTCTGAGTTCTCAGAAAGTAAAGCCTTGAAATTCACATCTTCCAACCTGCCAAATGTGGGTCACATTTTTGGGCTTGTAACTGTCAATTCTGCCTGACACTTGGGTATGTGAGATGTTCTGATCTAGCGACTGAAGCATCTACAAATACTGAGGCTTTGATTGTTGCTATGGCATGTTCTGTCACTCACCGTCTGATTTTTAATAACACTATTACACCTTTTAATTTACCCGTGAGTCACATCTCCCCGGATTCATCTCTGATCTGCTTCTCAGACCGTCGCAGGCAGCAGAGAGTTGTGTGAGGTTCTCTGCAGCATGTCAATCATCTCCCACAACTCATATCAACACGGCAAATATGATACAGGCAGAGCTGGAATTTCCATAAACATTCACTCGCTGTCACTCATTGGCTGGTTAATCTATGAACACTTGTGTAGTCAGTGGTTATTTGATTTTGCGAGGCTGAGTTTAGTCTGAACCAACTAGCACTGTAGACTGGTTTCAGCAGTAATAAACCTTCTACTGACACTTGTCATATTACCATGATGGAGCATTTCTGAAAGCCAGATATTGAACTGTTAGCCACAGGGCCACATCCATACTACACACCCAGGAGGTTTTCACACGCCATCTTGGTTGTTGTTTACATCCCCCTGTCTGGTAACCTGGCAACTGTGCTTGATGTCACCAACCAAAAGACTTACCAAAATTCACTCTGGTGATTTCTTGTATTCGTGTATAATTTTACAGCTTCCATAATCTTAAGTAACCGTTAAAAAGAGAATTTCCCTACAGGGGTAAATAAAGTTGCTGTGTTTCTAACTGATAATAAGACACCGCATGTCGGCTGGGTTGCACAGGTTGTCTTCACACTATATTTTAACAAGTTTCTTTTGTCACGTACCTTTTTGAGTCTTACAAGTTTAGATGTGTAAGGTGTATATTTCCTTTTTTTGTCAACTAAATTGGAAGAATTTTCAAAACTACTTCTCTTACTGGTGCAGGGCAGAACAATAGACAGACAGACAGACAGACAGACAGACAGACAGACAGACAGACAGACAGATAGTGATACCATGTGTAGTACCTAAATGTTTTACTTAAAAAAAAAAAAGATTTGGTAAATGTTCCTTTTTGCTATAAATTATGTGTCGAAATCTGTTCATTGTTTTCCTTGTCAGCTGCTTAAAGGTCAAGACTACTCCCTGCCTTGGCTTATCAGCAGCAATTATGACATGCCATTAAACAAGTTATATGCAGGCTGTAGTTGAGCTGATCTGGCTGGATAGTTTGAGGTCAGTTTTAATGTTTGAGTGTAATCTGCTAATGACACACTGGCAATGAACCAATTTATCACATGCTTTAGTTGCCTAACTTTTTATAAATCTGCCCTGTATTGCTCAACCAATTCACAGAACTTGTTTGAATGCCATTAATTATATGATTCTGATACACTAAATTACACTCAGCTGTACTGTGATGTGTTCCATAGTGAACAGTGTGGTGGTGTGGGTTCCCTCCTCCAGCTGTGAGTGCTAGATTACCTGGCCAGTATGTCTGGCAGCATGTTGTGGATGAAATCCCGCATACACTGGTGCTCAGAGGAGCGCTCCAGAAAAAGCTGGAAGGATTTCTGGTATCTGCTATCATCATTAACCAGACTCGTCAGTGAAGATGCCATGACGCACAATCTGGCACAGAAAAACATTATTATTACTCTCTTATTTGGACTGAAACACATTTTTGTGACGTGAACACTTCATGGCCTGGTAGTCCAACAGCGTGGGAGGGCTCTGCCTTCAGATCTGTCATTGTGGATTACAACAGTTTTCCTGTTTCGCATTGAAGGCCGCTGAATGTTTTGTAAAGGACTAAGCATTTCATGTAAATAGAAGAAACAAAATTGGGTTTGCTTTTCTCCAGCCTGCTGCCTTCATTGTGTTGAAACCAGGCTGTTCACGAAGCTCAACTCCAACCACAAGCGAACTTCACTCGGGCGGGTCGCTATTCTTCCTGAAGCAGAGCACGTCTCCACATTTTATGCAGCCATGACGGAGCTGAATGAGAGAAATGCTCCAGAGAACACAACGCCTTTACGCACGAACACTCCGCCGCCCTTCCTCGACATGTGCGCGGCTGGTCGGGAAACAAGTGCAAACTGTGCGCTCAGTGAATCTCACACAACCTGCCAGACCGCGTATGTAACGTTCAAAACATGTCGTTTTTTATCAACAGAGAGATCGAGACAAGATGCGTTCACTTACATGTCGCGCAGAGTTCGCGTCCGCACAGGTCTGCAGGCGGAACCAATTCTCCCGCTGGTGGCGCAGCGTCCCTTAAAGGAGAGCGAAAGGTTGGCAGAGGAAGTCCCTCGTGGAAAATCAACCCAGTGATAAAACACCAAATCCTCAAAGGGCAGTGTGTGATTTTAAACAAGCAGGCGATAATCGGTAGCAGATAACACTGTTTGCCTGGAAAACAACTGCATTTTTTTTTCTTTATTCCAAAAGTCAACAGCAGTAGAAAGATAAAAGAGTCTCTTTGTGTATGTCTATGTGTATGTGTGCATAACTTGGAAATTAATATGGGGTGGTTTTTGGTTTTAGCATTTGGTTTATACTTGGAGTATGGACTGTATGTGATTAACTATCATAGTGAATATTTAATTATATAGGTCTATATAATGTTTATTTTCTGAAAAAATACAATTCAGTATAAAAATGATGTGATAACAGTGTATATTTCAATTCCTAGCAGTGGCAGTGGCTTCTTTTTATTTCACCCTGAAATGAAAATCAACCACTAAAATGCTGCTTCAGTAATCCATCATGTCAGTTTTACATTTGTCACCTGCACATGACTGTGACCAAGCCTGTACCTCTGCATCATGGAAAATAGAAGCAGACAATATGGATTTATTTCAAGTTCCAAAGACAGAATTTTCTCACTTACTGGAAAGGTCTTTATTTATTTATTTTTGAAATCCGAGAAATTTAGCATGCGTTGATAACAGTGAGGTGTGATGCAGAGCAATTTGTTATTACCTCTAAAAGATTTTTTTTTATACTTTCACACGATGGGAGGCTCCGTTTTTAGATGAAAACAAGGTGATATCAGTTAATTATAAGGAAACGGAAATTCAGTAAATGTCATTTCTTTTGGCTCATCTGTGGCTCACAGAGTTGCTACTTGTTACAATGTGAGACAGACAGGAATTAGGCCAAGAACTCAAATTAGATTGTAATTAGGCCACAGGCCCCATCTGATAAGTTTTGAATCCAGGGAGGGAATCCTGAGGAATGTTAGCATCCTGTAGTGATCTATTTGAATGTAGTGTTCAGACACTAGTTGAACAATATCGCTTTTTGTTGTGAAGGCTCTCAAGGATGCTAACTTGGCCTTCCGCTTGACTTCATGCAGTGTTTTCTGGCATGTGAAACAGAATCCAAATTGACACAGCATAGCCTTGCTAAACATGGGAAGCAGCAGATTTGTTGTGCCCTTTTGAGTTATGAAATTGGATTTGACTGTTCCAGCTGCCACAGCATCACTGATGAGATCTTTTTTTTTTTCAGGTTTAAAACACATAAAGATCCACAGGTGCATTGGGAGCAAACAAGGAAGAGTTACATCTCTGGCTTTTATAACAATGGAGAGACATAAACTGAAGACCAAGACAGAGGAGTTTCATTTTGCTGTAAGGATAGACATAGACTTCATCTTCAAGTGGTCTCACTTGCACACATTATATCGAAACAGTGCTTTGTATTTTTTTTCCAGCTTAAAACAATGATTGTAATGGCAACACCCTTGAATATTAAACTTTAAGTTTGAACAAAATACTCCTGCAAGAACTACAACTAAGAAAGCTGACCTTATTACAACAATTTGTCCTCCCTTCACTGGGTCCCTGTTCAAGTCTGGCTAAACTTCAAAGTCCTTTCATTAATTACATGAGCTTGCACAATCTTATCTCTGCGGCTTCATTGTTCTCCACGTGCCACCTCTGCACTCCCAGATCTCAGGCTGCTGGTGTTCATGTAATCAGAAGAATTGTACCTAAAACCAAGAAGACAAAAGGTCAGTGGGTAGAAAAAAGTATTGTTTCCTATAATTCACATAATTGGAATGAACTGCCTCAGTCTGACAAACTCTGGTTGTTTCAGTACCAGATATTCATTAGTATATAAAGGTCGGTCTCTCTCTGTCACACACACAAACGCTCAGACAGCGATACTTGTTTGCTTGATTATATAATGCAAGGTCATATTTAACAAGATTCTATAGAAGTACAGCTTTTGTGATGCTGTACTTCAGCAAAACGGTCCTTTGAGCTAAATGCTAATGTCAGCATGTTCGCAATGACAATACTTACCTGTTTGGTGTGTTAAATGGGGACAGCTTTAAAATGAATGTATTTTAAAGAAATACACAAAATAACCCCAAACCAATGCTCAATGCTTACAATGGTAAGTGAAATTATGTTATCAAAATACATAAACAAATATTCACTGTTTCATTGCAATATATTTTGTAATGTTTTTTTTTATTTTATTGTATATCAGATTACTTAGAATCAACTCTATCAATTCTATAAAAGGGAAAATATATGCTGAAATGGGTTACTGAATGTTTATGCAGAATTATTACACAATCTAAATGATATTCAACAAGCGAGCTACTTAGATCACATTACTGTAACAATGCCTGACAATATGAAGCACCTCTTGTTGCACTGTCAAGAAGAGCTTCAGGAATGATTGAGGAAATAATTTAAGGGGAAGGTTATTTATTAAAGCTCGGTAGCTGGAATCTATACAAGTTAGGGACCAAAATGTGAACAACAAAACAGTCGAAGCAACTGGACTTACATCAAGCACATTTATTAAACTAACAACATGGTAACAACTACTAAGTAAAACACAATAATAACACACACTAAGACCAACAACAACACAAAATGAACAACACTGTGACTGTGAGTGAGAAAAAAAAAGGAAGCAAGAGAACACAATATCACAATGCAATATTGGAGTCAATATTACAGTGTAATAGGGTGTTCTAAGATGAAGGGATGAATAGACCACACCTAAAAGCAGATGCTCATTTGATAGTAGGCTAGTTTTAATTTCGTGGGAAATTAATTTTGGAATAAAAGAGAATTTAGAGAGTTGCACCAAGTTTTCTGTGACTGAAAGTTACCTGCATGCACGTTGTGATGATTCTGCAGAGCTTTTCCTGGTGGTCCGGGCGGCCTGTTGATGCGGGTCAGAACAGCAGTGGACAGAGTGGAGCTTCCAAGTTGGTCTTGAAGAACTCAATGGTTCAAAGAGAGAGCTGATGGACTAACTTGAGAGGAAGTCAAGAAAGTCACTCAAAGTGGTGCTTTCAGGTAAGATGATGTTATCAAGATTTTGACCCTCACTTCCTGCAATGTCACATGTCAGTCAGGGTGTTTCTGGTAGCCATTCAGTCTTTTGTAGTCCTGATAGTGACTGAGAATGTGAGCCAGTCACTTGGTTAAACTGTGGCCCAACATATACTGTGGATGTCCTTGTCTGGAGGTGTGTGCTTTTGAATCCTCTGCTTTGCTGTGGCATTCTCCTGAGAACACAAACTTCACACCACCCATCAGACATGGAAAGTGTCTTTCCCCTGGGTTTTACATCTCATCAGGCATGTCCTGGTGTCCCCTGCTCTGCTGATCACAGTGGGCTCTGTCTCCAGTCTGAGGACTGCAAAGGTCCTGAATTCCAGAGCTACAGAACGGGATGAAAATCTGCACTTTCTTTGTTTTAAAGTCAGTTATGTTTCCTCCACTTCAGTCTCCCAACTTTGGATGATGACGTCAGCACTGCAAAAAGATAGCAAGGATCAAACAGACACACCACATGGCAACACAACACTTTCAGTCACTGGTTAAACCAAATGGTGCAAGGGAAGTTTGAAGGGAGAGAAAAGAGGTATGACAAAGTAACTGAGAGCATGTTTTCTTGGACCTGTCTGTTCTAAGTGGGGTGATCTAAACTCTGTAAGTTTTTGCTATCTGAGATTGCAATCTTAGTCCCTCTGAATAGTTATGGGTATAATTTTAAGTTGATTTGTACGTTTGAAACTGTTTCATGAGCAGAGGAGCCTCTGTTGCTCCTAACATCAAGAAATACGGAGATTTCAGGAGTTGGAGAAGCTCTGTGTCATCATCTTTGGTTGAGTTGTCATGTTCGGGGTTTGACTCATAGTCTCTTTGTTGGTCCTGACAGTTCCAAGGCCGGTTTCGTCTGGTTCTTGGGTAGGCACTTATGGTACTGTGGCTTTGGCTTTTTCCCATTGGAGTAGCATTGCTTCTTCCAATGGTCCTCTTGGTTTTGTGATTTGATGTGGCTTGGAAAAGAACACTCTTCTTCTGAAGCATTTCCAGGCTTTGTGTCTGAATTTGGGTTCAGGTTAAGGATGGGTGCCCTCTTGTGCTAAGTATGGATTTGGTTCTGTGATGCTTTGCTTGGTTGTGGTCTTACCTGTCTTCTCAGTTCCTGATCTCTGTTTGTTATATGCCTTTGCTGCCAGGTGGTGCAGCTGATGGTTTGTCATTGTGCTGAGCTGTGCTTGAGTTTTGAGGTCTAAATAGTGTTCCAATGGAGGTTGGATGGAGGTTCTGGAAGAGAGGCTTGAAGTCTGTCTCCTCTTCCATGTCAGATTATTCTGGACCCAAAGTAGGCTCGGCAGAGATGAGTGTAGTAGGCTTGGGGAGATTCCTGTCTGCCTTGCTTGATGTCTAAGACAACAGTCAGGCCTTGTTCTGATTCAGGGTCTGAAAACTCTCTGATCAGGGCTTCTTGCAGCAGGTTGGGGTCAACTTCGACTTTGTCTGGCTGCCGTTCAAGGAAGCTGCAGATGTCTAGACTCGATGTTACTCTAATTAGATACATTTTGTCTTCAGTAGTAGCATTATCCAGCTGTTGTGGATGGAAGCATCAAGACCACCTGCAGGACTAGGTGTGAAGGGGCTGAAGTTATGAGCCACCTATTCTACTTCTCTAGTTGAGACTGCTCTTTCCTGTGGGAGCTGCTTCAGGAGATCGACTTCATTTTCTGGGCTGTCCTCCATGAAGTTGCTTCTCCTGTAGTCTTTGAAGCTGGTGTCTGGGGACATGTCTGGTTGCAGGTCAGTCTGGTGGGTCTCTCTTTGGGCACCATACAGCTGGCTTTGACTGGAGGATAATTCCCTGCTGTATGGCGGTGGTGTCACTGGGCAGTGAGTCGTTCCAAACTCACGCTTCACCTTATAACAGTTTCAATTCTCTTTTCAACATGTCGGTCTCCTCTATGTCTGTCTGATGTTTCAGTCTGACATCCTGGTGTTGCTCTTTGCACTGGCTCAGTTCTTCTCTGAGGTCATTTGCTTGTTTCTGGACTTCTTCTAGGTGAGTCTTTAGGGCCTTTGTCTGACAATTCTTGTCTCTGACCTCTGTGGTGGCGTCAGCTAGAAGTCTTTCAGCTTGGAAGCTGTCCTGTGAGGTTCTCTGTGGCTGCTTTTGCCAACTGCTCACTGTGGTTTACCTCAGTTTGAAGATCAGCAAGGGCCTTCTGAAGTCCCAAAATGTCATCTCTTGCTGCATCTCTGTCTTATTTGTCACACCTTTGTGGGGCTTTCTGCTTCTGGATTTCCAGCTTCAACTGTGTGATGTGGCTCTGGGCTTGGAACAGGTCCTGCTAGTTTGAAACCAATAACTGCTGGACTTGGGTATCCTGCTGGGCCAAGGTTTTAACCTTTCATTCCAGCTGAGCAATGTTTTATTTATTCTGTTCTAGTTGGGTCAGGAGGTTATGTGTGAAGATATTAAATAGCACTAGAAGAAGGATAAGTGTCTGCAGGTTGTGTATGCTGAAGTGTTCAGGTGAGGAAAGAATCACTGGGGAAGAGAAGAAAAAAAAAATTAACAGGAAATGAACTAATTATTTAATAAAACGAAATTAAAATAAATAAATGAATAAAAATAAAATTGTTATTTCAAATTGGTTGTAATTGAATTTTCTACCACCATAATTGTCTTGTTGCTTTACAGGCTAAGTTGAGACAGACAAAAGTTGGGTTAGAAACAACAGTGACTGTAAATAATGGTGAGTGTAAATTGGTTTTTTTTAAGTTATTAAAGAGTAATGTTAGTAAATGACAGGGTTTTGCCTTATATTGCTATTTATTGTTTTTGTATGCTATGTGAACTGTAGGTGTTATACAGTTCAAACAAAAGAAGAAATAAGTCACTTATAATGTTTGAATTGTCTTATGGTACCATGTAACTGTGTCCTGAATTCCAGCATGACAGAAGGGGGATGAAAATAGTCTCTTTATTTTAAAATTGGATATGGCTGGTTGATCGTACACTTCTTTCACCCATTTAAAAAATGTTCAGTTCTGAAAGTGTCCCATTTTGCCAATTACCTCCTGTTAAAACCTTACTAGGACACTGCTTGTACTGATTTTGTACCAACTTATATATATTTAATCTTTATTTCTGTAGCTCCTTACAAAATTGGAGCTGCAAGGCATTTTAGAAGACATTAAAATATACAACGCATTAGAAAGCAGCAATAAACCGTTAAAAGAAGACAATAAAACATTAGTAAAGACAGTGAAGCAGTTAAAAAAAGGCAATAACAAAGTGTTTAAAAAAGAGATTAAATGTTATGCAAATGCTGGTACAGGTGGGTTTTGAAAAGCTTATTGAACTCAGGCACTGAGTGAACTGTTCTGACTGTTAAGGAAAGATTTGTTTCAGAGCGCTGAGGCTAAAAGAGAAAAAGCAAGGTCCTCCTCTGTTTTAAGCCTGAACCATGGGACTTGTAATAGTAACTGATCCTCAGATCAAACATTGATTAAATTGTTAAAATCACTGATGTTACAGTTTTCTAATTTTATCATGGTATTTTAATCAAATTGTTTTGGAATTAGATTTTTTTTTAAAGAGAGAAGAATTGAAATGGTAAAGTACTGTTTAATCTTTTGTTATACGCTATTTGAATACATTAAAAGGTTGAAATGAATTATCTTTTTTAAATTCACAGTTTATTGTACGACATATTGTGTTTGTGATAAAGTCATTGGTTCTGTGTTTGATAATTATTCATTTTTCTTTTGTATATTGTAGTAAGAAGGCCATGCTTATATATTTGTATCAAGATGGAAACTTGTATGATTCAGTAAATTGTTGCAGAACATTCTTCCTGTTACAAGGGAGCCTTTTCTTCCTGCTAAGCCCATGTGCATGTTCACAGGGAATTATTGGTCTTCGCTCTATAATATTGTAAGATGTTGACCTTGTGATGTGAAGTGCCCTGTTATGTTGTGAATTGCTGCCATATAAATACAATTAAATACAAATTTTAACAGTAATAACCCTTTATAATTTCATAGATCTAAGATTTACCATGCTCACAAACTCAGTTCAATGTGTTGCCATGCCAGCATTTGATGTTTCTAAACACAAGGTTAATGGGAAGGTATTTAGTTTTGCAGTCTTAAGCCACAAATTAAAATACTGGATAAAATGAAATGTTAACCTGATCACAAAAGTGAATACATTTCCTCCTGATTTCTTGGCAGTTCATTAAATATATGCTGAAACTTTAAACACAAAACCACAAATGTCAGTTTAACACTTAAAGAAATGTTGGAACATTCAAAGTAATTACAAATCAAATTCGTGAGCACTGAGTATTTGTACAAACTTTTTGCCAATTCATCAAGCTGAATTATTTCACATAAATAAAAATCCTGACCTACTGAACCACATTTACAATAACTCTAACCAATCTTTTCATTTATAGTAGTTCAGTTAAACAGTAAATAACTCAATCGGGTGTTTCTGAGCACCCCCAAACCATAAACCTCACCCGTGAACTTACATAATAAGTTGGTAAAGTCAGTGGGGACTCTTTTGCAAGGCTGCAAGGTAGTCCTTTGCAATTAAATCTTGATGTATTTAAACCTTTGTGTGAGTGTCCTAAAGGCAGGAGAGTCCTAGTGATCCAGAAGTCTGTAATCCATCAGTGACATGCCACTGATTAACCAGGTTCCATTCCAACTGTTCACTGCTGAGCGAGTAGCTTCCTTCTCTTTTCTTTCTGTTGTTTTCACCTTTTCCCTCAGAGATTGCCATCATATAACATCTAAATTTCATAATTACAGCCATAAAAATCCGAGAAGATTTTTTCAGGGGAATACATTAGCAGATTCATTTTGCAAAGACCGAACATCACCAGCAGAGTGATGAAATTTGCAAGAGCATCACTCTGAAGGGGTGTAGATGAGCACATGATGAATTAGTAATAAATGATAATAAACATTCATTATTTTAAAAGGTTATGCATTGTTCCCACTAAATATTCATCAGGCTCTCACTCTGCGCTGACAAACTACACCGCACCGCATTTTATTACAACGATCCAGCCTTCTTATAATAGATAAATTAAATGAATCAAAATGAGACGCTGCCATCGCCAGTCTGTTCACATATCTTCACTAAAACCTGCAAATATGTCTTGAAAGCTGCTAAAATGAGATGAATTGAACATGACAAGATCAGCCCATGTCTTTGCGATAGATCAGATGGCCATGACACAAGCATTTGAATTCAAACCTCTCTTAAACAAAAGTGACAGTCTTAAATAAATGAATTAGATGAGACCAAAGATTTAAACACTGTTTCCCTCGCAACCTGCGAGCATCCTGGGACTATCACACTGGGAATCTGACTGAAGGGCATGATAAATCTTATCAACTGCTTATCTATTCTGGGTTTTGCCTCAGAGGCTGTATCAGTAATTACAATTTATCAGGACTTGAAAGTCAAGGAGCCGATGAAGATCACAGCAGGACTAGAACATCTCCCGGAAAAAAAAACATTCCTCCAAGTGTGAACAAAAAAAAAAAGAAGAAGACAGAACACAGTGCTTTATTTTCACATGGTTCCACAATTTATTTGCATTTTTGTCCAGCTCTCCATGTACACACAATAGTAACACAAATAGCATGGTACCGTAAACAACGGGTGAACATACTTTTAGATTTCTAGGACATAACCCAACAGAGTTCTCTTATCTGGTCAAAGTTTGGCTGTATTTGTTTTACAATGGACATGTGACCAGAACTTCTAAAATCGTAAGTTATCTAAAAAAAAAATTGTTATTTCATAATTGGGCTTTAACATTAACCATTGTCCCTTTGTTGGCCAAATAGTAGAAATACTGCCTAAAAAGAAACTACTCTAAAATGTTTGGCAACTTGTTAAACAGAATCTTTGCAAGGCCACTTGGAGCACTTTCTGCCAAAATGGAACAAGCATGCCTACATACAGTCAGCTGCTGAAATACAGTCATTGCGACATGTAACGACCGTATTTGCACAGCTGTAAAGATTATAGATTTACTGGTAAAATACATTCAGAAGGAGGTCAGATAGCTCAAGACCAAATCTTCAGTTTGTGGAGGCAGAACGAGAAACAGCACAAACTGGTCAGTGCCGAAATCACCAAATACTAGGAACCTAATTCTCCACTGGGAATGTGAATAATGCACTAAAGGATCCATGTCTGAATGACACTAGGTAAGGTAAATAAAAAGTTTATAATCTACAATGATGCTTTGGATTAATGCTCTGGTAATAAAAATGATGGATGTCTTGCACTCTAAGTGGAAATATGAAGGGAAAAAACTCTTGGGGTTGAATAATACAAAAACAAATACAGAGGAATGACGATATGAAGTAGCCCAAATAATCAATGTATGCTCACAAATATTTGGTATTTGCAGTCTTTCATGTTTTGAGCCCTGTATTCATGGTGCAATCATGAAAAAAAGCAGTAAGAAAAGAACACAATACTGTCAGAACTAGTCTGCTCTGATCTGTGCCAGCTGACCTTGTATTTAACATCAAGTAAGAAACAAGTTGTGTAAAAGAATATGAATGAAGTATGACATCCTTGTGAAAAAGAAAGCATAAAGCGTTTTTGCTCTATTAAAGACACTGTGTGTGATCCAGTGGATAATTCTTCCTTTCTATCCTCCTATACATTTTGGTGATCAGTGCTATTTTTTTTGTTTTGCATTTATTGACAGTGTGTGTATGAGGTATGATCTTTATCATGCTGGTATTTAATTTGATTTGCATTACAGGTCTGTGTATGTTGATTTCTGTGATTCTAAACTGCGCTTGTCACCAAAATAGTCTGCCATTTGTTTTTTAGTGGACATTTTTCTGAGGTCATTACTTCAGTTTGTCCTCAGTGTCTGAGTGTCTTATGAGCATTAGGGAGGAGAAATTACTGCATCATTGTATTGTAAAACTCAAGGCAAGCCTGCTTTTGGTTTCCACATATACACAACATATGGCATCATCAACAAAACACAGTCTGACAGCAAAAACTTGCATTACAATTATAACACTAGAAAAGTCATTTGAAAGGAAAATCAAAACGGAATCAGCACTAACGTAGTGCATAGACCATCTTGTTTATTCTCAGGAATTCAAAAAAAGGCTGTTTAGTTTACCCAAAAGGCTTGTGACATTTTCTTTCACAAAGATCCAGCACTGATGAGACAAAGTCAAATGTTCCATTGTAGGCCCTTTGAATATCATGATTGACTGCAGTCTCAAGATATTCTGTCTCCCTCACGACACAATTATGAGACAAAAAACCAGGTGGTCCCGCTGATTCTTGACACTTAAAAAAAAACAACCTCCAAACAAAATCATCACTTGTGGAATCCCTTTGTCTTCACTGTTTGGGAGTCTTCTTGTTCCGTGGTTTGCAAACAGTGTTTCGACTGTGTGTTCACGTTGCAAGCAGTTCAAAAAAGGAACTAGAGGTCTGTGTCTCGTTGGATCAGCTTTGGTTCCTCTTCTATCAGGAGGAGAGTTGGCTATAGCCAAAAATTCGAGGCTACATTACCCTTCAGCAGCAGATCACATGCTATTTGTCCGTTTGTTCAATTTTTGCAACATCCAGCACCCACTCAAAACAGGTCGGCAGTCAGTGGTATGTGACGGATGTGCTCGCTAACAATCTGGACACAGTCAGGATTCGGTCCGAGGCCAAGCGTGTCCTTGTGAGGTATAGCAGCCTGGTTACATATCCATGTCACCATCGTAGGCCAAGGTCAAGGGCTTCTGCGGTGGAGGAGACGCCTTAGTGGTTTTGGATGGCTTACTGAAAAAGAAATAACACAGACAGGAGCTAAGAGTCTAAGAGTGGCTTAGTAGCACAAGGCAGCGCAACTTGATTTCAGTCTTTACAAAGAATTCCATTATCTGATAACAGCAGCACACAGCAGACAAAATATTGTGAGGAATATAACTCATACTTGACAGGATTCCGTTCAAGGAAAGAAATTTGCTTTGTTTCCCGATTTTCATTCTGTTCTCATATAAAATGTGTGCGTGACCTAGTATGGAGCTTTTGTTTTTTGAAATTGTGCACAGCGAGGAATCTCTTAGGAGAGTAATATAGCACATACCAGACCAGGAATGATAATGCAATAATGAAGAGTATTAAGATGAATCCGACGGCAGTCACGGCGTAAACCCACAGCTTTACTCTTCCATCTGTGCAATCAAAAAGCAGTTTTTAATACAAAGTTTTAAATATATGTACGTGTGCATTACTCGTCTGAACTTTTTCCACACATCTCAGGATGAAAAACAGATCTATTCTCTTTTCAGACAAACACACAAACAGCAGCAAAGGATTGACTAGACTTTCTTGGCAGTTTTATGGTCCATTGAGGATTTTTTTTCTTCTTTTTTTACAGCATATAATGATGAGCCCTGTAAAAACATTGATCTCCAATGGATTCCTCCCCCGGCCCAATGATCCAAGACCTACAAAGGCAGGTTCAAAGACAGGAACAATCTCAGGCATGCTGGTTGAGCTGTACAGATGATTTCCATTTCAGTACCTGGGCCAACAGGTCGTAAGGTCCACTCGCTGAAGAGGTCTTTGGCCTGAGACGGCCCAGGTTTTAATCTTCCCGAGCTAGTTTTCACATCAGCCTTCTTGTTGTTGTCCACCCCCGGGGTTCTGGTACAGTAGTCCAAGAAGCCGTGCGTGGTCATCACTTCAGTGTAACCCTTCTCACACCCACACACTCCACTCTGCAAGAGGGGGAAGCAAGGCCAGAGGAACATCATTTACAGCCAGCAAAGGGTGACTGCAACTGCTGCTTTCCCTTTCGTGCAAAACAGTCTGCCGTGAATCTGGACTGTTTTACTTTTGATCTGCTCATTCACACAAGACGTAACACATGTTGATTTCTCCAAACTCTGACATTAAACTGTACTCAGAGGGTAGATTGCGCCACCTTCCACATTTAAAGGCTGATAATCAAAGTGCCCCAGTCAGGCTAAAAACAGATACACAGGAAGCAAATGCAGCACACTCTTTATTTCACAGCATTGCATTTCAGAGTGCAGTTACATGGGGGTACTCTAAGGGGCAGTAAAACTTCAAGCTCAGGCTATTATTTGTCATTTTCATGCTGCTTGTGTGCTCACCCCCCTCCCCACCTCATAGGTGTAGTCCCTAACTGTCACGGAGCCCACATTCATTGGTATTAATCTGATTATCCTCTAATGGCCTGTTCTGCAAAATTAAAAATGTCATGTGTCAAAATCCATTTAGCTCCCCACCTAGAATGTGGGGGCAGCAGAAAACAGCAAAAAAAAAACACCAAAAAAAAACACACAGAGAATTACAGAGATCACAGCCGCCTGATCAAAGCACAATGATCTTACCGGTGTGCAGTGTGAGAACGGTTTTGTGCACGGCGGATGGCAGTGTCTCAGTGTTGTGGGCCTTTTTTGTGCGAAACAGCCTCCTGGAAAAAAGACAACATGTTCTTATTTCTGTTCCTTTTACCCATTGATCAGTAAATTAATGTACTGTCACACCTGATTAATGGGCTCATTGCCTATCAGGGTCCCTGATCAATTCGCGAACATTTTAATTCCAACATGGAAAATTGCATGTCAAAATATCAAAGAGTAATGCCTAGGGTTCTCGCCTTCTCTGCAGAAGGAGGTTATTCCTCCTGGGCTCATATTTGCCAGAAACACTTCCTTACAGCGATAAGATCACATTCACCCACTATTTACAGCACATCAGGCTTGCCTAAAGCTTTCATTCCCACAGCACTATTACCTTTGTTCTCTTTCTCTATGCCTGCTTTACTTCCCACAAATACAAATGCATGATTATATTTATATGGATTGAAAGCCTCCCAGCTCAGAGTCCGGCTTATTGATTACTTATGTTAAGAGGGAGAAGAGAAATCGATGGAGGCTGCTCTGAGAATAGGCAGATCAAATAAGGTGTTAAATTCAACTAAAACACTATACTAAGGCATTCTTTGGGTGTGAGTGCATCTGCATATATGTGTAAGTATGAACACACTGCAGGTTCTAATTCACCATTTAAACTAATACTATTTGATTTCTCTGAGGGGCTAAAGCAGGCTTTTTCATGTCTGTTAAAGGACACAATCGCAGATTATATATTGAAACTCGAAAGATGAAATAAAGCAAACGACATGACATCCATTTTTGTATCCACCCCTCTCCGATCTCTCTGCATGTCTGTTTCCCATTACCTCCTGAACTAACTAGGAAATCTGTTGTAAATGTATTTCTGAAACACCTGCTACAACCACCTCTCCTAAAATTGCCGGTGTGACAGCTTTCTCAGATGAATGAAGCAAGATTCACTTACTGTCATGGCAACGCTTACGAATGTCTTTTAGGGCGATCAAATTATCTGATATTGTAGCACATATCCATGTGTTTCAGACTGAACTAAAAAAAATGAAAGGGATTTCGCTTTTCACACTGATTCCGTTCAGCGCGGGGGAACAAAAAAACAAAAGTGGGGCACCTCCAGCTGCAGCCTGTATTAGGATGGATTCTACGTATGTTCCCATGAGTGGGATCTGTGTGGCCCGTCTACGGTGGACGGAAGACACCGCAATTGTTCACCTGTGACATTGACACCGTCTGAGCGCTGACACCACACTGCTCTCTCGTTGTTGCTCCATCCTCCTGTCCTCCACTGGTAACTGTGGCATTTTCCTGCTGTAGCATTGACAGAGAGGCAGAGACGATGCTCATTAGCAGTTTGTGTTGGGAATCCAGACCTGTCTTCAGACTCCTATGGACATTAATCACCTCTTCTGCCTGCCCTGCTACTTCATATTTTATGGTATGCCTTCATATTCCTAACCAGCCACCAACTATTTGATCTTATGCCTGCACTCCTTTTCCCCTTAAAAATTTGCTATTTATAAAAAGGTATTCATCACATACAGTAATTGGTATTTAATTTAACATGGCACAGTTTTGTAGCCTTATGTAGGACGTTAATTTCGAGTCTGTGTTTCTTATTTTTGTAATTTTGTCCTTAATTCCAGTTCTGCACATGTGGGTAGATTTTCTTTAATACAAGAAATCAGGCTCATCTTCCCCCTAAAGCCATCTTTCATACACTTCCGACCAATTTCATCTCATTTTCTCCAAGGCTGTGTTAAAGATGAACATGAAGAAATTATTAGCAGTGAGCCAAACATAAACCCAATATAGATTCAGAGACAGTAAACACACAGTCTCCTGTGAAATATCCATGTATCTCTTGGGTAGGTCAGTAATCATTCAAATGCGTCAACCTCCATGTTTCACCAAAATTGGATAAGTGGTCTGACCTTTCTCTGGTTCAAGTGCTGACCCTTTAATGATAGCCTTTTCATTGTGTTTGTAATTTTCTAAGCACTAACCCTCCTGTGACACAGTTTCAATGGTAACTTTGCAATTACAATCACAAAACTGCCATTTACAACAGAACTAGCAATTTAGAACACATTCGTGATATCACCTTCTCGCCCTTTTTTTTTTTTTTTTTTTTTTACCTCCAAACAGCTTATGTTTGGTGAAACCCCCAAAGAAGTTCTCAATCCATAATATCTGTTCTGGGTTGTGCCAGTGTGTCGTCTGATGAGTTGTCTGTCACAGCACGAACACTATTCTCCCATGACTTTCCAAGGTAACAGTGCCTCGATGCACACTGATAAACACTGGAATACGGTTTTGAGGACAGCAGGATGAAATGAAAATCTTTTTGTGGCCCTCATGAGTAGATCTAAAGTTTATTGAACATTTATCAGAAGGTCATTTCCACTATACTGATTCTATCTTGAGGATAAGAAACTTTTGTTCTTGAATGTCCAGTGATCAGAATTCCAATAGAGACACTGTGCAGAGCAAGCAGGAATAAAGCTAATCTAAAAGCAAATGATGACCTTCCAAGTGTATGATATTCAGATGATGTTAATCTCGTCTCTTACTGTTTTGTTCATTTACAGAGTCAATAAAGGTCAACTTAAAACTAGCTCTTCACTTCTTTAAACATGCATTAACTGATTCTATTTGCCTACTTAGGAGCAGCAGAAACAAGTTGTTAACATGATACTGACATATTCTCGCCTTTTAAAAAGCTGATATGATGTTTTGACAGCATCCAGCAGCTATGGAATAACATAAGAGTTAATTTGGAGTCAAGTCATAGACACCTGATAAATGTTAGTCCTCTACTTTTAGCTTTGGCTCTTTGGCTGCCATAGTAAATGCCAACTTTGTCTGCTGTTTGGTGCTGAGTGGATAGTGTGCAGCGGGTTTATTAGAGCATTTTTTGGGCTGAAAACAGCAGACTGCTGTGGCTGGAATTGACTGGAAATGAACTAGAACAGTAAAGCTGAGGGTCAAAAACATGCCAAAATATGAAGTTGAGAGATAGTAATCTGTGGGTTTGTCACAGGCAAACATTTTGACATCAGTTATTTAGGTGATGCATGGCTGATATAAACATATTGACTATGCCGCAGGTTAAGGCTGACATGTGTATGCATGCTTCTCAATACCTTTACAAGGCTGCGTCTCAAAGACTTGATGTGGGCAGCTGCCCTGATTCTCCATGACCTGAATGATCACAGCTCTGGAGCGCGCCTGGCGACCAGTGGTCTCAAAGCTCCGCCCCTCCAGGCAGGTCAACTGGCAAGAGCTCCAAGATGACCACTCAGTCAAATGACAGTCTCCTGAGGGCAAGAGGAGGCAGAAAAAAAACATCACTGAGAGCACAGCTTGGTCAATAACACTGTCAGACTTTCTTTTCAGATACTTGAGGGTGGTTTATATTCAGCTTGCCAGCACTATTTCAGGGATCATTTTATTGGCTCCCCTGCTAGCTCCTGGAACATTTAAAAGAGATCGAAAACAACTTCAGCACACATCTGCGGCTGATAATGTACCAAATGCACAAACAAATTACTCAGACAGCCCAGTGGGTATTCAGAAGTAATAGACCAACCAGAGTTATAAATTATACAATACAAGCTATAACGCTAAGCCCGACTGTAAACCCAACACCCGCTACCGAAACATGTCTCAAAGGAGAGGAAAAATTCATTTGGTTTAGTTTGGGAAATATTTTCAGTGGACAAAAGCTTGTTGATGTACTCTGTGAGTCAACAAATAACACATGGACATTTGCTTCCTTGAATGTCAAACAGCAATACCCTTTGTAATCCTTGATAGGGTTATCATGCGGTGATAATATCACCCGCAGCCACAGCTCCTCAGCCAGAACAACCCTCTGATTCTCTGCCCTGAACGCCCATTAGTGACTGTCTGTGGACTGAAGCATCTCATTATTTTTCATCTTTGTATGGATGCACTCTATCAGCTCTTCTCCCATGCTGCTACATCTGTGGAAACACGCTGTGGCAAAAGCCGCAATGTACAGCAGACAGCAACACACATGCATTGCGTGTGGACGGCACCTCCCCTGGCCCTTCCACCGCGCCTGCAACCTTCACATCAGCAGCCACACGAACGCGCAACACAAATACACACATCTGCTCTCGCCATCAAACACTGCTGATCCTGAGCCAAGACTCACAGCAAAGGCGGTTAGAGTGATGAATCAAGGAGAGGATCAGAGGAGAGCGAGAGACGGATGAACAAAAGCAAGCACTGCAAGATCATGTCTCTTCACAGCGAACGCTAACAAAAGCTTAACATGGCAATAGCCACGGAAAAGGAGATCTGAGCAGGGTTTTTATCAGATGATAATGAATGTCTCCCTTTTAAATATGACAACAACAAAAAAATCTGATGTGCACTATGCTGCTCATGCAACTGACATGTGCCTAAGGACAGTAAAGCTTCATTATAGATTTTCAGTGTGGAAAGGCTGACAGTGACAAGTGAAGCAGGTTGTAGCTGTCAGCTGGCCAGCAGCTCCCTCACTTAAGGCAAATTCTACATTCACAGTGTGGCCTAAAAAAATGTACTAAATAAAAGAATTTAAAAAAAAGTGACATCAGTTATCATCAGTTAGCTGTGATATGCTAACTTCTTGTTGCCATGGTGATTTTTTTTTTCTATAATGGTAGTGTTGACACTTTGCGCACTGTGCACAGATTCAATTAAAAATCATGCTAATGGTTTATGTCATGGGTGCTTAAAACTGCAGGAAAAGGGAAAAAGCACTCCTGGTGTGTTGGGAGGTGTTCTAAGCCCCTCCCACCAGATAAGCATGCAACCTCCTATCTCACCTGCTGCAGTTAGATAAAATCTCCAGTCATGGACAAGATTTTCCAAATCCTGAGCTAAGAGAAGGTGTAGAAATCTAGTTTCCTCTTAAGCCACTTAAATTACTATACTGACAGGTTAATATGAGTTTTTGCCCAGTGATGCCAAAAAATACTGCCTACCCCAGCTTTAACTTCCTCATCAGAATGATCAATTAAAATCACATTCTGACAGTATAATTTCAGCCAAAAATTTTAGTCAAAAGGTTCAATTTTCTTTTTGTTTACACAGATTTGACTTATAAAATGGAGCCATTAAATTGGAAGAGCTCCATCAGGCCTGAATTTGGGCATCACTTTGTTAATTGTCCGCTCCATTGAAACTGGAGTCTGCGGACAAACAAAGTTACAGTAAATCTATTTTCTGTTTTCCACAGTTACAGAGCCGTCCAAGTTGTACCAATTTCATGTCTTATTTTTAGTTATTGCCGGCTACAGACAGCACTCTGCCAAGCACTGGTGCTCTTTTATCATTATCCATCACAGAAAACCGCTTCAATGTGGTTTTGATGAGTATCGCAAACTGCAGTATAGTGAATGCAGCAACACTGTTAAAATTTCAAGGGGAAAGAAGTTGATCTGGACCGTCTCCCCGCAAGCAGTATCTGTAGCTGCACAGTAAATCAGCTCGCACTGTCGGATAGATTTAAGCATATACACTCGCAGGGCCTGTCGTTCAAGTTTTACATTTAATCTGAGTGAAATGAGCATCTGATTCACAGAGGTGATTAGGGTAGGTGATTTAAAGCTGCAGTTTAAAGATCAATATGTAGTGATGCACCTATGACAACTCTATTCTCCTCAGAAGCAAAAACAGAACATTATTTATTCAATCATTCTAGAAGTTTAACTTAGTTGAATAAATTCACAAGACATAAAAGCAATTTTGGCGACAGAGGAAAACCAAGACGGTGTAGCCTTATTTTAAGAGATTATAGTGATTTTGGAAATTACAGGAAAAACACAAAGCAGGAATATTATCCAGAGCTTGTAATGCTACCTCTAGTGAACTAAAGCTTTGAATTCAGTGTGTTTTGGTTCTGAATGTTTCCTACTTGCACACTACTCTTGTATTGCATGCGGTTCTACAAAATAATGAGCTTTTATGACATTGAAATATAACACTTGAGGCATAATAGTTTTAGTGTAGGGATTTTTTACTTGCTTGTTAAATACGCCTCTTCAAAAACTGTCCTTATTTGAAGGGTTAGAAAAAAAAAAGTGAGATGATGGACCGGGTATTTCATTTTAGATTTCTGTCTGGAAGCTTGAAGAAAACATATTATTTGTTGGTAGGTCAATGGATCTCACTGCTGAACTGAAATGATGAGGTTCATGACATCAGTGGCTGCTTTGGCTGGTGGAGGGAAAGCCAGCAACCCAGGCAATTCACAGTTAGTTTTTTTTCATACAGCCTCATCTTTTCAGTCTTTTACTTGGAGCTTGTAAAAAATGCTATTGTAAATTCATCTTTGTGACACAATAACCAAACAAACTATAGAACAAACAAAACAACACAATTTAGTTTTGTTATCTCAAGTTGTCTCCATATAATGATTTCACAATAAAAAGAAAACGTAATTAAAGCTGTTGTTATTTTAAACTAGCTTCATTCTGATGTTTGCTATTGGAAAATCATTCGCTTCACACTTGCAAACTTGCAAAACTGGCATTGGCATCGATTGCATGGTTGTGATAAACAGAGTGATTGCTCTCAGCAGCGCGATCTATTAATTGTTTCAATTAGCACAGGGTGATTTTTCACACTTTATTTATTTGTGGGTTGTTACATAATCCCGCGTAAAAAATCGATCGCAGGCAACTGATGGTAAAATCTGTCTCTCTTTTAGTTACCCAGGACTGACTTGATGCTGTTAGGTTCAGTGTTAGTGAGAAATTTTCAAATCTGCTCTTATTTTATTTCGATCCAAGTCAAAATTGTGTGTTTTCTTGCTCGTTATTGGACAAGTCAAATCAGATAATGTAGAGCTACAAGGGTCATTAGTTAATCTATGAGCTTTATTGATTTTGCAGTTATTTAGCAACTGAAAATGTCAACCAATTGGAAGAGGGGACAATGTATTGGCAGACTGCAGCAAATGAGTTTGTGTTCAAAAACAAGATTATTGACTATGTAGTAAGACAGGCCAAATAATTATTGGTGTTATGAATCTAAAATGATGACAGTAATAAATAATTCACATGTTCATGTAGTTTTGCTCTATTTAAGAAAAACTAAATTAATACAGGTAGTAAAATTATTATACCAGTTTCCGCTGCCTTCTGCAAACCTCTACAGAACAAAGTGGGTACAGCTGATGGATAGATATACTGTATATGTCATGTAGCTTCAAAATAACACTTTATTATAGGGGTGTCAGTACATTTGAAAAGCATGTTAATCCAGTGTGTTTGTGTGCAGCTTCACCTGGACAGGGGACGAAGCAGGGCTGCTCCATCTCCTGTTGGATGTTCTGTCTCACTATGTCTCCGCAAAGCTCCTCCTCCACTGGCTGAGGAGGAGACCCGTGCCAGTGACCCCAGTGGACAACACACGACAGCTGCCTACTCCGAAACCCTTCACCACACTCTGCACCCTGCACACAAACACATACACAGACAAATATGACATTTGTAAGTATCTGAAAATGCTTCCTTTAATATAAATATTTCTGTTGGCTATTGTTGACAAGATGGACCAGTGAGTCTGTACAGTGAGTATGGTCAGCTAGATGAGATAAAAAGTACTGGAACTGCATAGGTTCCTTAATGCAAATAGAATTATTGGAGCTTTTTTCCCTGTATAAAAATATTGCATGTAATTTTTCTCTTCAATCTTTAGGAAATTTGCTACAGCTAAACACATTGCATGGCTTTGTGTGCACATTTTACCAATATGCCTTAGGCACTGTGTATCTCTAACAAACATGTTGAATGCTTTTCCTTCCTCACAAAACATCTGCTATGCCATTTTGTTGGATAAAACTTGTGTCTTTTTTAGATCCATGTTTAGTTGCTAGCAGTTCTTCTCCTTTTTTTTGCTTTTTGCTGGCACATTTATGGGTTTCTTAGTGCGTTACTGCACCTTGTAGGTCATTAAAAAACCGTGAAAGCATTGGCACACATGCTTGTTTGTGTGCAAGCACATGTGCACACAAACTGTAGACCCACTCATAAAAACTTTGCTTCATAGTGGTCAAAAACTCCACAGGGTACCTCTATAAAAAGTAGCAGCTCAGTGTAACATCAATCCACGCTGTGCATATTAGACAAACGTGATGCTGAAAAAAATAATGAAAGCATTTTGTCTATTACTGCTGCTAAAAGTGAAAGCCTTGGTGAATGCATATTGAATCACATGAAGGTAGAAAATGGTAATGAGAATCTCACTGCAGTTCATACCTCTACAGTGCATGCAGACCAGTCACTCAGCACCCACATATAACAAGGCATTATGGGACATGGTTTGGTCTGGGTGAGCTGGCTGGGACAGGGACGTCCCTCCTCATGAGCCTCCTGCAGGATTCTCCGGGTGCGCTCAGACTGACCTACATAACATCAAGGCCGACACACCATTATGAAAAACAATAAATCAGACCGGAGCACTTTTGCAAGCAGCAAGATGTTGAGACTAAATACCCTTTTTGCCTGCATACGTGTGAAACTCAGCAACAGTGTCATTTTGCAGAGCTACTTTTAACATGACAAACTGCTAAAGCAGAGTAAAAACACTGCGCAGATTCATACACTCAAACTGCATGCGAGACAGAGTGGGAGACATAAATGCATCACTGCACAAACATAAGGCCCCATAAAATAACACTTAATAAAAAGAGTGGCTGGAATGAATGATGATCATTTATTTAGAAGCGAAAAGAGGTTGCGCCTTCTCTTTAGTCCGTGAAATATATTCCTCATGACAAAGAGGAATTAGCGCAACAGGGCAATACATCTGTGTCACCGTGCCACTTTATGCTCAGATCTAGCAGTTTCCTACAGAAGTGCCTTGTACAACTGAGCCATTAATAATGTGTGAGAGGAAAAGTTTGGTAAATGGCAACGGTGAGAAGAAGTGGCCACAGAGTGGGTTTGGTATGTTGTAGAGCAGCTTAGTGTCTGGGTATTGTGAGGCTTAGTGCCTGGGCATGGCCTTCACTAACCATCCAGATGGCAGGAGTTGAGTGTGTGTACGTGTGTGTGTTACGCCAGGGGGAGATCCTGAGCTCTGTGAGCCCCGCGCAGACAAAGCAAAAAAGGACACTCAGCTCTGCCATCTCAGAAATCAAACCAAAAACATTAATGCTCCCATGGCATCCTGACAAAACAAGATCTTTGCGTCGTCTGACACAGATACGACACAAATCCCTTATCAAGGCAGACAGATGTGTTTCACAATATGTGAGAATGAACTGAGAGAGTGGCAGAGAAAGTAACATTAACAGTGGCAGGGCTGTGAGAGACAGAAACAGAGAGGAAGAGGGGAAGGGAGAGAGAGAGAGAGGAGGTCTTGAGTTTAAATCCCCAGTTGAAAGCCTGTGTAAGTGTGAGCTTATTGGAATGAGGGGTTAACTGTGAGAAGACAGACAGGCGACGACAAATTAAAATTAATGAACTTAAGAAGACAGTGTTGAGTCTCTCTAATTAACAGAATAACAAGCTTTCTCTTTGGGAGATTGGCTTTGAGAAGCCGCCGAAGCAATGCATGCATCCAGGTTAAATCATTAACTTTTGTATATTGCATGAGGTTATGACGTGACTTTCTCAAAGTGATGCCGCGCGAGCCACAGGTTGGTGATTACCAACTGCATTTTGGAAAACATACAGAGTTAGGGTGTATATTTTATTTAGGAACACTGAATCTTTAATGACAGCCATGAAGGTGAGCTGTATTCACTTTAATTGAACCGGTTATCCTTAAAATATAACCCCATAAAGCAAGTTGGCCACGTCAATTAAAAACTGTCTTCATATATTCATACATTATTATAATGAAGTAGGAATATTAACATATACATTATTGAAAAAAAAAAACCCAGGACACAGTTTCCCTGTATAATAAGGCTTTGGATTACACATACTCGTAAATATTTTAATGCATTTAAATGTATTCATGCACAATTGAACATCTTGGAGAATGCCTGAGTAGATGGAATAATGAGGAGCTGCATATGTGGTCCGCTGTGTGTCTGTTCATCATCAGGTTGGTGTTCCCAACAGTTGAAGTTAAGTTTGTTTGTTTGTGTTGTTTACCTTGGCTCCCACAGGTGTGCGAGCATTCTGCCCAAGGCGACCAATCGGAGAGCATACAGCTGACAGGACAGTCAACCACGCAGCTCTCCGACAGCCTCCACTTGTTGATTAAACCAAACTGTAGAAAACAAGAGCAGAGATGAGAGGAGGGCCAGCTAATTATTTCCACTAACAACAAAGAGGGAGCGCCCACATTTCCATATCTTAAATAGGCTGCAGTTCGTTTCAGGACAGCGGAGAGGCTGCAGTTGAACAATATTAGCATTAAGGATGTTTTCAAATGTCATTGAGCTGTGGTTATATATCCTCATGTATGAGTGCAATTCATATTGTTAATGTACACTATACTTAGCAAAGAGGTAACTTCGGCGCAGAATTAATTCCATTAAGCTGCCTTCACTCAACGGTGTAATATGATTCCGGAAACACCTGAGGTTAACTGCAGATTGTGAAACAAGACTAATATCCAGCTTGGAACACAAAAGTGAAAAATGTTCCAGCTACCACTGCTATTGAATTTACAGTAAGTCACAGCATCTTTAGGATCACTTTTTGTCGTTGCACAACTGAGATAAAGCAACAGCATTGGCTCCGTTTGGCTTGGTGGCTCGGTGAAGTTACCAGGAGATCAGATACAGCATTTTCACTTAAACAAATTGGGCAACTGGGCTCTCAATAATGTATAAGCTGCGGGAACACAACAGGAGCTGGAGCTCTGCATTATCCATCAATACTTCTTGTTCAGAAAAAAATAAATAAATAAAACTTGAGCAATCTTAAAGTACAATATTGTAGTGTTTCCTCCTAGGGGGGATCTCCGTGATGTGGTGCACTCCCCAGAATTATGAAAACAATATAGTTGTGCATTTTTGAACAGAAGTGGTTGTGTTTTTATGTGTTTTAGAATCCACCAATAGTAAAGCACTGCATTTTTGATACATCAAAACCAATTAGAACATATATGTGCAATGCAAATCTCAACATGCAGTAACCATTCTGAATTTTAGGTCTTGAATTCTTCACACAGTAATTACCTTCTCACACTTCTGCACCTCCATAATCTTGCCATCACTACGAATACAGTCCAGGAGACGCAGCCGTGTGCCCTGACCACAGATGGCATTTTCACTCAGCTGGCATGTACTCCAGCCTACACACACACAGGGATTGACATATCTGCATTAGTCTCACTGTCAGACCAGCTTAAATGCTGAGACCAACAGAATCGCTGTCTGTTCTACAACAGCAGCAGCATTTTGCACACTAATCCCTCCCGCACCCGACCACGTAAACTTACACATTTTTAATCTCTGCTCGCTTGAATAGTTGCTCAGTTTATTTATTCAGGAAATCTCTGTGAAAATCAAGATTGCTTTTGCGAGACAGACCTCACAGCAAACAGAAAAAAAAATCTAAAAGATCACAGACACGCACGACAACACCGACTGAAACAGTTACGAATATTACACTGAAAATTAGGCTGGTAAAGCCTTAAAGTCTCTCAGGGGGAACAAGTGTCTCTAAATTTAAAGCCGTGTTGCAGCTCATTCCACGAGGAAGGTGCAAAGAACGGGAAGCCAATCTAACCCCAATTCAGAGTCGGTATAAGGAACTCACAGAGGTGGGAGCGATAGCAGCCTGCAGTAATGAAATGAAAGGCTCTGTGGTAGACAGGGTCCAGTGGTGTAAGGGTAGTCACAGCAACATGAGCATACAAACATGTTTCAATAATCCTGTATGGACAGTGTGGTGGTTTGCTTCATCTTGTTTTTTTCATTTTCACAGAAGAATCAAGCTCTGTTTTGAAATAGGAATGCAATTATAATTGTAAATATACAAGCAACATATTCAACTTGAGTTCTGCATGAGCTGTTCAGAATCCTAAGTATTGTAATGCTGGACTGTGTCGAGTACCTCTCGTTTACAGCATAGACAGGATTGAGAACATAACTGGCTCAAGCTTTTGTGAAATACATTTCTTTTAAATTAAACATGAGGATCATCAAAAGCAACCTGTAATCTGGAGATTGCCTATTTTCTAGTGGGGCTGATGGCACACAAGATCAGCATATAGATGGCCAATATGTTTTAGTTGTGTATGTACATAGGAAGCATAATTTAGTCAATAGTAAGCATTAGGACTAACAACTTTACCAGACGGATGATTTGAAGCAGCTTTAAGCAGAAATGTCAGAACCCACACAAAATAGCTAATTTAACAAGATGTGGTCGACTGTATCAGAGGCCTCAGATAGATATACAAAGAGTGCAGCAGAGAGTTGCTATGTTCCCACTGGAAGTAAATAACTGTCTCGGCTCAGACATGATGTATAGATCGTCCTACCTGAGACTCTGTATTCGTAGGTGAAGCAGGTGCTGTTGAGGACACAGGGCTCTGACTGGACCGACTCTGGACAGGCTGCATTATCTGAGGCGGGGAGGCGGAGGATGTGTCTGGTCCTGTTCCTCGTCGTTCCTTGGTCACACTGCTGGACAACAACGACAGCACCGGAATAGATAGGTTTAGTCTTAGAAACAAGATTCATGGGATGAAGCCAGGTGGAGTCGATGAATTCCTCAGCAGAAGAAATACAAAGCTTTCTCCTGATTTTACATTTATGACCTGCAGAGTACAACACTATGATTAAATTATCATGCGTTGCATAATCATTCTGGCAGCATAAAGTTAGACTTAAGAGCAGGTTTCCAGTGAATGAATTCTTGGCTTGACACTCTAACCACTCCCCCTCATCTCAGTCCACATCCACAGGACCACTCAGTAAAGCTGAAATGCTCGCATGTTGGAGGAAAAAAGTTGTTTATTTCAAGGTTATAAAATGACTGAGCACATTTCGAATGAGAATTGTTCAAGAAGTAAAGAGACCAAGAAGTTAAAGAAGTGTAGAGCTCCACTCTCCTGTTGCCTGATTTTAGAAATCCGGCCCCATTATCCTTTCAGAAGAGTGTCAAAAAGCAAATAAAGGCTGTACGCAGTTACTAGAAAGCAACAATCAGAGTTATCAAGGATAACTCAAGGACTCAAGGTTCTCAAGGATTACAAATGCATTCACACACATTTAAGGTGCAAAGAGTCAAACAATAAAGTTTTTACAGTAATGTAAATCTTGATTAGTATTGTAAAATGATTGTGAATGTTGGTCTTGATCATGAATCTTGATCTGTAATATTGTTAATATTCCTTCCAACTCTTTCTATATCAATAAATTGATATTACTATTTTACCAGTAAACTTCATTTGTGCTCCTACGGTTAGGAAATCCTTTGCTAAGTTGTGAATATTTTCCTTGTGCCATATTTTTCACTCTAAACTTGAGCCTTGTGCAATGTGGAGGAACACATCTATTTGTTTTATTAAGAGAACTGTCCTTACTTTAACAAATTTAAGTTTTCAGCAATTTCCATTTTAATGGAATTTCATCCAATATATGAAAAAGAACCAACACTGCCCTGACGATATGTTTTGTGTTTAAAATTGGAGTTTGATATTTGAAGGAAAGCGGCAAATTAGTCTACTCATTTAATTATTGGTCATTCGTATCACATAGCAATGAGCAAATAAAGTAATTAAATTTGGTAAAATACTTTACTCCTGCTTAAAATGAATGTTTATTGGTTCCTAACAAACAAAATAATAAAATAAATAAATGAGTCAGTTCAAGGTGAGACCCTCTTCTTCCTTTACCAAACCACAGACTGCACAGCATTTAGAAACACTGTGTCATCCTTAAGGGAAAACAACTTAATAGAATGTTTGTGAGAATGTAATTGAACCTACAACCTGCAATTGTTGCTCTTCCACAATCTTTATCTTGTTTTTAAGAAAATGCTTGACTGCCAAGTGCATGAAAAAAAATAAACATCTCAGTGAGGAAAAAAATAGAATGAGGGTTGTTTGTAAGTTAAGTACACCATGGCATGCTTTTGCGATGGAAATCTTGAGTGGAAATCAATACAAAGATTTTTAAAAAGAAAAATAATTTTATCATCATATGATTCATCCATCCATCCATGTACACTGCTTGATCCTCTGTAGGGTCACGGGGGTGCTGGAGTCTATCCCAGCCGACTCGGGCGAAGGCAGGAGACACCCTGGACAGGTCGCCAGTCTATCACAGGGCTACACATAGAGACAGACAACCAAGCACACTCTTATTCACACCTATGGACAATTTAGAATAATCAATTAACCTCAGCATGTTTTTGGACTGTGGGAAGAAGCCGGAGTACCCGGTGAAAACCCACGCTGCACAGGGAGAACATGCAAACTCCACACAGAAGGATCTCAGACGTCCTAACCGGGATGCGAACCGGGGATCTTCTAGCTGTGAGGCGACAGTGCTAACAACTGAGCCACCGTGCAGCCCTCATATGATTCAGTGATGTGAAAATTTCAGTGTAAAAACTAAACAAACGATTTACCATGTGTAAATGTAGCTAATGATGCCTTTGAGAAAATACGACAAGCATTTACAACACACCAAAAAAAATTGCACTGTGAGTTCTTTATGGGAACTCAAGTCCACTATGCCCCAACTCAACCTTATCATCCTAACATTAATTTATTTTACAATAAATATACCTTTTAAATGAATCTATTGTGTCGCTGTGGTATCCTGCTGTATTTGACTGACAATGCAGAAGTGTTGTTTTTCCCCCTTAATCTTGCCTTTGTGCCATGAAGGGCTTGAAATGATAAAAATAAACTTTTAAATAATTCAGTACTAATAATGTTTCTCACCTTTACAGACTCATTCCTGCCTCTTAAAAATAGGAAAATGACGTGTTTTTTTCCCCTGATAATGTGACCTTTATCTCAAAATTACCATATTTTCTCATTGCGATGTGATAGCATGTCATCATTAGGAGAAAAAAATAAAGTAATAATCAGGAGGCAGTATCACAAAATTATGTACTGATGCTCCAGATGACCCATTAGATGACATTTTTTTATGTTAGACGCTGGTGTCTGTGTGATTTTCTCTTTGGAATTCATCATTATTTGACACATAAAACATGTATATTAATGGTAACTGCTCTGTTTAGGTTTCTACAAATACTATATTCCCAGGCTGGATGTCTAAACAATCCAGCAACATAAGTCAGCCAGGAGAACCTTGGATTCACTGTCATACTGACTTCTACAGCGGAAAGCAGAAAGCAGATGCAGACAAGTGTGATAATTACTGGCAGAGCAACATTTAGCAAATATTTACCAACATTCACTGGTGGTATGATGAGAATGTGCAAATCACTCAAGTGACACTACATGGAAATGGAAATCTGTGAGCAGAGGACGTGTAAATGTTGAGAGACTGTCAGCTGGGTCTCTGATTGAAGAGTAAAGATTCTACTGATGAAGATCTTTGCACTGAGCTGCATTTGTCCCTCTGCACCTGATGCACCAGGACATGCACCTCAATCACTGTCACCTCCTAATGAGGAAGCTCTGAGTGAGGCTCATGAATCAGCCGCAGTCATTGTACCCTATAATGTGTTCTCCTCGACACACAAACACACACACTTACATCTGTATGCTATAAGGTCCTGCAATCTGCAGGCTACACTGTGCCTTCAGCTACTGCCAGATTAATGTCAGGTTAGAAACATTGTTTTCATACTACATTACCTCAACTTCTGTGAAACAACGAGACCAATAAAAGCTACTGAGGTCCTAAAAATCAATATTTTAAAATAAAATGAAGTCTGTTCATTTGCAGTTTGCAAGTCGGGGTGCCAAAGGTTCCGATAAGTGCTAAGCGCTTAACATGAATCACAGTTACACCTGTGCTTTTCTGTATCACATACTACCTCACATTCTCACTCTTTCTCTGTCACACACAAAAGCACCCACACCCATTAGAGATTCTTTGCCAGCGTCCATTATCTATAATTGTAACTAATCATGCATTCATCATTACTATTTCACATTCAGCTAAAATTGACCCCACATGTGCTGGTGGGAGCAGCCTATAAATAGACCTGTTCTTGAATATGAATATGAGCTTCTTCTTACAGAATAGGACCGGTAATATATGTATGAGGAAAAAGCCCATGAAATCATTAAGCCATTAACATAGATAGTCACAAATGTTTGACTGTTCCTTAAAATTCTGTCTATGAAAGCTATGGAATAATTAACAACACAGCATTAGCAGAGTGCAGCATCCCACTTAACCAGCCACGTTGAAACACAGCTCCAGTTTCAAAGACAGCACTCAAAAAAGTGTACCCAACTATACTGTTGGTTGACCAAAAGCAATGATCATGATCTAGAATTATGTTCTTTGGTATAATCACATAACTGCTCTGGGCTTATTCTTGATGCTGTGTGATTTGTGTCAGTTTATAAGTCTTCAAGCTACAGTCCCCCTGTAATTGCATTCTTACTGGCTTTAACTTATCTAAAAGGCTGAGGAAGGAACACTAGTGGCCATCATTCCATTATGAATGTATGTGGACAGTGGAGGGAAACATCACACTGTGATTACCCAGGATTCTGTCCTCCATCACCATGCCACCTTTAGACCCCACAACATCCCCGATCTCATCACATACCTGTGCACGCTGCAAAATATCCTCATTCCAGCTAAGCACAGGAATGACCCAAGGCTGTACAACTACCTCCAATTACAGTAGGCAAGCATATTTTACATAAAGCATCTCTGTTTCTTATAACATTATCCATTTGAGGAGGAGATTTCTTCTTCCACGGTGTGGGAATTTAGATGTGTACTTTTCAAGATCTCTCTCTCTCTCATCAGTGTGCATAACGTCTCAGTCGGCCAAAAGTCAAGACAGGTGAGAAGGAGACATGCTTGTCTAGGAGGATGTGAAGCTGTGGAGTTTTGCAGGTTAGGTTAAAGAAATCATTTGAATTGTGCATTTTGCCGCTGAATCAGCTTAAATATATATCCATGTATGCATGTGCAGGTTCTTCAATTTATTCTTTGAATTCATTATTGTGTCCATGGAGGTCAAAGAATAATTTCTGGCAGACAGTCCATTTCTAATTTGGAATTGTTTATAGGTCCATTTTGTACTTGGAAGGCTATCCTTCTGGTAACATACAATATACACCAGAAGTGAATACACCCCTGTAAAATTATTCTAAACTGAAACACCTCTTAATAATTGCATTATTTCTAAGTTGGCAAATAGAGTGTTTCCTCTTATGAACAATTTAGCTAGTATAAATTAGTGGATGCAGTGGATGCCAGCAGTAATGAGCAGGTTTAGAACAACCCATAGTACCACCAATCAGAATCACAGTGTCACAGACATGTGCTACTTGCACAATCTAACTCTAAAAAACAGAAAAGCAAGTGCTTTAGACTTGGCACAGTGGTTATCAAAGGAAATAACAGTTTCTGTAACAGCTCAAACAGTGTGAAGGACATAAAAATCATTATGCATCGATGTGGATGGCATTCAAGAAAAACACCTTTGCTTGTTGTTTGGTGCAAAATTGCAAGACTAACGCTACTTTGGTCAGATGAGACCAAAATATATTAATTCAGCTCATGTAGGGTCCCACATGTTTGCTGTGATCCTGATCAGGGCTACCACAGTAAATGCATGATCCCAACAGTGAAGCACAGAGTGTAATGATATGGGGCTGCATGAGTGCACAAAGTGTTGGGAAGATGACAATTATAGATGACCCCATGAATGCCTGTGAATGTATCAAAATACTGTCTGACAAGATGACCCCTAATCTGCAGAAGCATAGCAGAAGAGGAATATTCTGATTTGATAATGATCCCCAGCACATTGGCAAAATCACACAAGAATTTATAAAGAAGGAAAACGTGAAAAGTATGACTGGGCCATTTATGTTGCTGGACATGAGTCCAATACATTTTTTCTTTTTTTTTAAGAGAAAGGTAGACCAATGGACCTCTTTCAGAAAAGAGCAGCTAAAAAAAAAGTCTCTGAGAAATTTCAAAACATCTGTCCAGAAATTTGTACAACACTGGTGTCATCAAGTGAAGGATTCAGTCTGCCATCAAAAATAAAGGTAGAAACATAAAATATTTAAATCTCAGTTTCTTTCCTATTTTGAAAAAGTTAAAGAGAATGTTACATTTTTTCCCCTAAGTTTTCATTATTAGTAGCAGAAATGGTAAAAACTCATCTTTCATTCATATGGCATCAGTGTCTTACAAAAAAAAACAGTTTTATATGGCTGTTAAACTTTTACGAGCTTTCACGTTAGCAGCTTTAGCATTGTTATATCAACTAATGCATCACTCTGCTTTACTAATGTAAAGGTGCTGCCAAAGGTTGATTGAAGAGTTGTGTGAGAAGAAAAAAAATGTCTGTGTAGAAAACTTAGACTAATTAAGTGATCTCTCTAGCTCCTTTTCTCATCCTGGTCTGACTCCAATGTTCCAGCCCAATGAAGCGTTATATCTGACAGGAAACATATAACACGGCTACATGGCTGTGTGAGCACTAGCCTGTGGCTATAAACACTGGGGAACATATGCTACATAGCTCTAGCCTGAGGGCTAACCTTCATTGGAGAATGGAATCACATTAGTAAACTCAATTTAATTTGCACTACCGAGAGTTGTGCAAAAAGTGTTATTTTTCCAAATGACCATCAACACTTCATTGAAATGTACTTAAATGGTGGAAATGTATTTTTTAACCTTTACACTGAAAGTCAGATAAAACATGCTTTTTCCAAGAAAACCTGTTATTTGAATTAATAAATATTGTATATCAATTTTGTAATGGAAATTGCAATTTGCTCATTTTTCACCTAACAAAAAACACATCAGGTTTAATGATAAAAACCTGATTTTAATTGAAGTCGGAGAGCATATTTTAGCCTTTGTGAGGCTGCGAATGGCAAATGTGTGATATTCAATAAATTACTACAACAATTATAAAAATAATTTACTTTTCTACAAATTGGCATTTAATTTATTTCTCTGTATTGCACGTCATAAGCCTGACATATTAGATAAATGAGGACATACAGTATGTGAGCGTGCAACTTACAGGTGTATTACAAATACTATCCCAAATAGACATATTCAGGTATATATTTGTCAAATGACAGAACATTTCACACTGTTAATTAAAGACAGTAAAGATCTCTGTCTGATCAATATAAAGTCAGGGGGAGATATTCATTTTCTTTATTTTATATTTTTTCCTGGGGATTTCCAGTTTCCTAAAGAAATATGTACCTATAAAATTAAACTGTATACTGAATATGTTTTGAGGAAATTGTATTTTCTTGTTTTTTGTTTGTGATCTATCATAAATACACATCTAATCAACGTATGTTTATCATTTTTTTCAGCCAAGCAGAGATGGGCTAGGCCTTGTCACCCCAGTAGCTATGAAAATGGAGAAGCTTCAAACATGTTGTGAAAGGGTTGTATTATAACACGAACCATGATATTTTCCTACATCTGACCAAGTAGAAAACAAAAGTGAACAATGAGTAACAACTTGTAAGTCTAAGGATAATGATCCCACACGGGACACAAACCCCAGTCTCCTGTGTAAAAGTCCTGCTGTGGATTTTTTGCCTTCAGATGCCCTCCAACCTTCAAATGTGGACTTTGTGGGTGTATGAAAATGGAAATGTTTCCTACTGGGTCATACTCTTCAATAATCATAGAAATCATAGAAAAAAAAAAAAAACATGTTTCATTCAAAGTGTAAAAGAACAAATAAGAACAAATCCGGCAATATACGGCCACACAAACTGTCACCTAACAAAGACAACAGTCACTCAATTATTGTTTCTCACCAGAGGGCAGTTGCTCCAGGGTCCCCAGGGTGCCACGACACAGTCATTGGGGCAGGCCAGATAGCAGACCTGGGCTCTGGGTGGCATTTCCTCCTGATCACACAGACTATCTTCCACACTGCTGTCCTCCCCACTCGTTGTCTCCTTCTTCACACACCTAGCAGAGCAGCAGATGCAGCTGTATAACTAGTCTCTGGGGCCCTCAGAACTTGGTCCTTTTTGGAGTTTCAAACCCCATTTCGAAGTTACCGACTCAAAATAGATTCCCTTGTTTTCCTCAGGTGAGATTTTATTTTTAAAAGGCCTCTACAATTTGTCCTATCTGTTTGGACTCTCTGAGCATTTGACTGTACAAAACTGAAGCATGGGTTCAAAAAGTCTTTTAACTGGAAAAATGACAGAACTGGTTGTTTGTTAAAATTACCCATATTCAAATGACCCAATATTTTCAGGAGAGCAACCTCGTGTGACGAGTGAATGGTTGTCTGTGTGTTTACATTCAATGGCAAAGTTTAAAATAGCAAGATACTGTCGTCCTGCAGTGAAAAGAAAACATGCTTAGTTTACCAGGACTTCTTTGTTATTATTAATGAATGGAATCAGAAAGCAAAGTTTCATTCCACAGATATTTAGAACTAATTAATACATGACGATCAATTAATATAACATTGTTCATTCTATTATCCAGTCCTCCTCAATTCTGAGTTTTCTCCTGACTTCTCTTTAATCATGCATTAATGGGCGGCTGTGGCTCAGGTGGTAGAGCGGGTTGTCCACTGATTGAAAGGTTGGCGGTTTTTATCTGTCACCATTGGTGTGTGAATGTGTGTGTGAATGGGTGAATGAGAAACACATTGTAAAGTGCTTTGAGTACCACTAAGGTAGAAAGGCTCTATATAAGTGCAGACCATTTAACTGTCGGGATGGAAAACCAGAAAACCCACAGAGAAAGTACCAATGAAAGGCCTATTTTGTTGTTTAGTTTGGGTGAATGTTGGAGTCCCACTCAGGTTTCAATGTAAGAAATAACATCTTAATGGAATGAACAGATAAGAGCGTCAAAATCATCACAAATCTGTATTAAATATTATATATTTACTATTGTTCCCCAATAGTCATTTAAGCTTGTTAAAAGCTTGTGATAAAGCCGGGAACTGATAACTTTGCTGTAAGTTTGAAACCGTACATGCAAATGTCTGAAAAAGGCAAAAATAATGAGGTATTTTAAATCTGAAAAATGGCCTCTGTAAAACTGTACCAGCATATCTCTGTTGCTTAGGCTGAATGTTTTATTAGCTATAATCTGTTTCTCTTGCTTGCACTTTAAGTTGGTATTGCACTGAACAACTCCATTTCAGTTTCTCTGGACACAATAATGCCGTTGCCCAATTCAGCGGCTGCTCTCTCCAGTGGTGCTTAATCCAATACCAGGGTCAAAACTTCACTTCTCTCCTCTGTGGCTATTTTAAGTAGCACTAAAAGGCACAGCGAAAAAAAATCTATCAACACTCATTAGGAAGCAGTAGTTTGTTTTGACTGTTTGTTTTCCCTTGGCATTGCGAGTGTCAGGAACAGCGAGAGTGCCAGCTACAGGACCGTTGCCAGTCTGCTCCTCCCGTTGTGTGTTGCGTTGCCAGGCTCGCAGTCTGCCAAGCCTAACCCGCTCACTGACCTGATCTTGCGGCTTTGGACTCCCTCTCCGCAGGCTGGCAGGTCGTCCACAGCATTGATGGTGCAAATGGACCAGGGCTCGATCCTCCACTCGTACTGGCTGCATTCACTGTGGCATGGCACTGCCTCGTACACCTGTATGCATGCAAGCACACACACACACACACACACACAAACAAACACACACATACACAGAAGGAAAGGGACACATATGAGAAATGACAGAAAAAAAAGCAGCAAAGCATGAAACCCGAAAAAAACGGATATGCATACAAAACAGCTCACACACATACTTACTGAGATTCCCACACACACACACACGCACGCACGCACGCACGCACACGCACGCATACACACACACACACACACACACAGACACACACAGACAGACATGCTACACTTAAAGCAAATGGGAAAGCTGTTAGGGACACTTTCAGTTTTCATAGTACACTAATGAGGTGTATAGGTTAGAAACAGTTTTCCTCCTGGGTTTTGATTTGGTAAATGTGAAAAGACAATAGGAAAGAAAAAAGAAAAAAAAACTCTTGCTGCTTTTAAGTATAATTTCTTACAACTTGTGCAAGTATCCTCTTCTTGTTGCATTTTTTTTAACATCAAGCCCTTCTGCTTTCCTGGCATTTTTTGAAGTCTTTGGTGGGGTTTAAATTCAGGATGATGTTCCTTATTTTTTTTCTACACTCAGGTTATGAACAAGGCTTTAAAGCATAATTGAAAGCTTGAAAGTACATTTTCCTTAACAGAAGTTCAGCAATAAAGAAAGCGCACATTTCACTACGGAGAGGCTCAGATGTAACGGATGGGCGCTTAGCATGCACATAACAAAAAAGTAGTTTATCAACACTCAAATAAATCTGTGTATGATATGGAGAGACCAGCATGGGGTGTGCAAAACGACAATGACCATGGCAACAAGCCCTTCAGCTGACGAAGTAATTGGATGGATTCTGGGCCTATTCACTTCTCCCCACTCAGCCGCTGAATCTGGCATGTCTGTATAACCAAGGGAACAGCCAGCACAATGGTCCTGTAAACACGTGTTTACTCTCAATCTATGTAACTGTCTGCCACAGTAAAAGGTGTACTCTTGAGGACAATTTGTGGAAAAAGCTATGACAAACTGTAATGGGTGTCAGTAAGTGTGTGTGTGTGTGTGTGTGTGAATGTGTGTGTGTTTGTGAGTGTGTTCAGACTAGAGAGAGGGAATGAGTGTTGAGTATTCCCTCCCCTGCGGGACACACAGATGCCTATTACACACCGTCATCATCTCCCATCTGTCCCTGCAGATGCCCCTGCTGGGTAAACTGGCAACTGCTCTTCTCCCACTTTCTCTGCTACTACTGCAGACACACAGTTCCAGCTTTACAGCTAATTTTGATCACCAGAAAAATGACTTTTGAGTCACTTTCCTCTATAAATGCACCGTTTATTTAGCAATGCGAGCATTTGTGCGGTGACACCGTAGCACTTACCAAATGGGCTACAGTGCAGCAAAACATAAGGTGTCAGATCAATATTCAATAATTTGTTGGCAGGTTAAAGATGCTGTGCTACAACACAAAGAAAGAGCAGAAAATACAGGGTTTGCTCCCAATTACATCTCAGGTCACACGCATTTACAAGGAGCTCTGGTTGCAGAAGAAAGAGTTAGAAGCAGTTACAATCACCTGCTACCAACCGGATCAAGTCCACTATTACATAAAGAGTGTATCTACTGCCCTTTTGTTCACTTTAAAAAAGTTCTCGATGCATTTCTTTTAAGACAAAAATATTACCGAGCTCAATTTCTTTGAGCGCGCTCTCTATACTATACCGCCTATTCGGAATATAATGAAGTCCGAACGCTCTTTAGAAAATGTCAATAGAAATTTCTCAGACAGAAAATCATCCAAATGCACTTCACATAAATTATTTCCATCCATGTAGCACTCTCTCCAATCGAACTATTGTTCTTTCTCTCGACCAAAGGACCAAAAGGGGTCAGGAGTATATGTGACTTGGACAGATCTGGCATGCATTTTGTCTTCATTAGCTAAAGCAGAGTATATGTACAGAATGAATGGCACTGACCTGAGCCTGCGTGGATGTCCATATTAGCAGTGCATGACAAGCCAGAAGTTGGGCAGAGGAGAGAAGAACAATGATATGATCATTAGTTTAGATTTTGCCTGCAGTGACAGAAATGTATAATTCTGCTTCAATTTGTTTTTTTGAAAAAAATGCTGTATTGTGCTCAATGTTTCATTAATGAGGGTAAAGGATGATTAGTTACTTCATCATCTACGGTGAATCTACTCGTCCTGGATATTTTGCCAAACTGAATGATTCATACTGCTGAGAGAGTTTTAAAGTGCTGCAGTTGGCTGTAACAGCTGTGCTTCGGCCAGACCTGCAGCTGAAGGCAACTCCAAGAAATTAATTTGTCTGGAGATGATGAGCGGGCAGTAGACGTGAATAAGCATATGCTCAGAGAGGCTGTGTGCTCAGTATCTAAACAAGGTTACTCAAAGTAAACTATTGAACAAGTTACCAGCCTAGGCGGCTATTGCAATTTATTTTTCATCAACAAAAATCGCATTCAAATAAAATCCACTGACCTGAAGGCAGCGCTAACCTGAGCTGCAAACATATGTTAATTTAAACTGAACATTTACTGCACTCACAAAATGTTTCTTTGAGCTGAATGCTTCCTGTTATGACAAACTGCCATATATGCAGCAAGGTGTGTACTGTAAATCCCTGCTGATGCCAAAACAGTCACTTTTTTCACTTTTAGTCATTCATTTATGGCTGCACATCTGAATGGGATTACAAGCTTCCGAACTGGTAGTTAATGATGACTAAATTTTAAGTCCCAGGTTTATGGAGAAAAAAAGAAAGAAAATGAACTGAAATTGCCTTGTGCAAGGCATGGAATGTAAAGTCTAAACTGCTCTGGGAGGTTCTGATTATGGCTCACATCCAAAAAAACATACAACATGTAATAAGAACCATATGCACATGTACTGTATATACTATAGGTGCCTCCGCATCCTCCATACGTTCAAAGACTCACACTCATACACAAATAAACACATAAAGACCAATACAAACGGACATGTGAAGCACCAACAGGGCCCTCTGCAGGGATGGTATTTTATTGTAAACAGAGAGAAAATGGGACACGAAGCCTTGAAGCAGAGCACTCTCTTCTATAAATCTCTCCCAAAGTGTCATTGTGTGACTACAACTTCAAATAGACTCTGCTATTACTGTCAGCAGGTCCATGGATGAGTTAAAAAACTACGCCTCCTCTGAGGAACACAGCGGGATCTATTCCCATGTGACGATGACCTCTCAAATATACCCCAGGGATGATGAGTTAAAAATCTGCCAAAATACAACAGCCATTAAGATGACTGCTATTGAAGTACAGACGCACAATGCTGCTGAAAAAAAAATAGAACTGCTTGTTGAAAACTAAAACATGAACTAAATGATTTAGATAAGAGGCGAGAAGGTAAAATTGGCACGACAAAAGGAAGGATGAGCCGATCCAAACCACCAGTATGAAAGCAAATCATCAAATGGTAAACCACCTATTCATTAAAAAGTAAAAAATAAACTGGCAAAAACCAGCAACAACAACAGTCTCTGCACCGAGGCAATAATAAATCTGAGTCCGTCATCTGCTCTTAAACCCTGCTGAATCGCTCATCCGTTCTCTCGTCCTGATCAGTTAAGACTAGGTGGATAACACAGATAATCTCCTGAGTGAAACTAGACTTGAAAGAACATGCTATTCTGTGGATGTAGTCCTGCATACTCTGTTGTGTTTCATTCGGGTAGTTGACACAGTGAACCTGCAGTGTTTAATCAGCTGTAATTTCTCCATGTTATGAGCATCACACAAACACCATCATGTGGCTGCAAAAGACACACAACCATAACTGCTCCGAGATTAATTTCAACCGTTGCTCATTGACCACTGAGTTGGTTTACATAACATAATCCTCTCTCTTTATCTCGCTCTCTTATAACTGTCTTCCAATTAGGTTTCTTACTACCAAGGACGCTATTGAACCAAAGCCCTTACACGATTTACAGTATGTGCAACATCCTCCTTGCTGTGTTGGCTCGACCGCAGGGCAGTGGTGTGCTTTCCATAATTACACAAACTGATTGGCCATCAAGCTCTGAAATAATGTCCTTTTCTCATTTGCTTTGTAATCTATTATGAGGACCCAGCTCAACAAGACAGGAATGCATTAGCAGGGACATTTTGGAAGCACTTAACCTTGCACCATAATAATAACTGTGGTCACAAACCTTTTTACTCATACTTTGACAAAATTTTTTGAATGAACACGTACCGCAATCAGCGGCTGTCTTTCACAGTTGTGTTTAAATGAATCCTCTACTGTAAATGAGCAATTTGTACTTCCGAGCGCAAACTCTGATTGGAAACACTTGCGAGGTCACAACAAAATCCACAGTCACTGAAGGGGACGCTGCGCAAACACTATCATTGATGCAAGTGTCTGGCATTCAGGGCTTTACTCCAGTCTAAGCCGGACGTGTTCAAAGATGTTCAATAATTTTTTAGTAAATACACATAGTAAATGTGTATTATGTGATAAAGGAAGAACTCTCAGGTTCTGCAGCCTCATCTATAACCGCTGCATACACACACAACAGGACTTGAAACACCTATTTCCCACCTTACATGGAAAAGTTGTGATTTATAAAAATAAACTTAACAAGAGAATGTGCAGACTTGTGTGGAAACTCTGACCAACATATACAAACCTAATGGAGACAGTAGAAAGTTGAGACACAAATAGAGAGGTGGTGGACCGGAGCTATTTTGTAATAATCTCTGTCAAACATAAGATATAAACTAAGTTCAGTTTGTACATATTAAGAGCAGCGGTGCTGTATAAAGTCTATGCTAGTGATAAGATTGAAATTATTCCATACAGACCAACTGAAATCATGTCATTTACACCCTTTTTTTTTTTTTTTTTTACATAGTCTGCTCTACAGTGGTGACAATGGTGCTTCCATCAGCTACTTGCTCATCACTATATTCCCAGTTCTAAATTGAGAAAAGAAGAGGAGCATCATGATCCACACACTCATTTGAGGTTTCAGCAATTTAGGATGATTCTAGGATGTGTTAGGTTGGGTGGCAGGCTCCTGAAAACACTAGTTTAACTTCCCACAATATGTTTCCTCTTTCACTTAATCATCAATTAGACATACATAAATGTAGAAACCGCAATATATAACTGGAGAACAGAGAATTGAAATATTTAAAAATAAATAAAAATCAGGTAACCATACTGGGCAGTAGTTCTCAAATGGTTTTGTGTGCAAAATCACTTCAGTAAGCTCATGGCATACTTCCAGAGTCAAAAGAATGATGGAACATGCAGGTGATGTGACTTGACACACCCTGACTGCGTTTACATGGACTTGTGTATCCCAGTTATGATCTGGCATTTGAAGGATCCAATTTTAGTGGTAATGCATGTAAACCTGGACAAGTCCTTGATAAACCTAAGTATACTAGCTGGAATCCTCAGAAAGAGATCAGGCTACTGTTACATGTGTACATCTTATCCTGCTTTTTGACCACTGCTTGCACATGCACGGCTTCAGCCAAGTGACAAACAGAAACACAAGCCCAGTTTACACAACACCGGCCATCCTTATCTGTAACAGAGCTGGTGCAGAACAGGTTCCTCTGGTCTCATGAGCAGTTCAACTTTGTCACACTGACAGTAAAAAGGATGCTCTATTGATACGGAAATTTTCCGTCCACTCAGGGCCACCAAATTCCATCACAATGATCCCATCCCAGCAGTCACGGCTGTGTGTCTTCATCTACCGCTATCTTGTCCTACACAGTGGCAGTGACAGTCTGTCTGTCACCGGTCAAAGTGAAGGACATGTTTAATATTTCCTGTCACTTTCATCTCCCATTGCTGCCAGTGAGGTGGATACACCAAATCCACAACGTGATATTGGCATTTCATTATGGTAAGCCTGCTATGAGCCAAAGTGGCCTCATTTTCAGTAGCCACAGTCAAATTGGTTTAAGGTTAGCCCAACGGTTACAGGAATGTCAGATTAAATTGCCGGTTTGTGTTGTAAACATCACTGGCACCTGCACAAACAGCACACAGAATCAGTAACAGGGATCCTAGTATCTGTCAAGTATATGGAAATATGAATAAATTGATTTCTCTGTGCTCCATTTAAACAACAAATCCCCACAATGATAAATAAAAAAACTGGGGTGCGCATGTCAACACAATCACTGTGCGTCGCTGAAAATGAGAGAAACACTTTGCATTTAGAATTTTGGAAATTAAATTCATTGTTTATTTCTTTTGCAAATGTTGAGTGTGTGGTGTCATCAGACCTGCATCTATTCAGTTTGCAATTTGCAGGAAGATGCTGTAGCTTTCAGTCACAATCTCTCTCTCTTTTGTTTTGCATTGACTGTTTATGGTCATCCATGTGCACATAGCTTCAAGTCGATTCTAATTTATATTCGAGAAATTATGTGCAGAAGGGCAGCACACAGTTTATATCTGATTAGTGATTAATTATGAATAATTAGTCATTGTACAAGACCGGAATGTAAAGGTAGAGAGCTGGAAATGAGATATTATGTATTAATGTGTAACAATCTTATCTTAAAAAAAGTCATTGTATTTATCAAATGACGACAATGTATTTCACATTCTCCTGAGACACTTAATATGATTTCTTTGCCCGATAGTAGCTATGATTAAGCTTTGTATCTGAAATAAATGCTGTGGGTGGCTGGAGGCTTCAGAGAGGCTGCAGAATTTAGCCTTTCTGGGTGTAGCTGCACTTCAAAATGCCTTAACAATATGCAGGGAGACTTGCCTTGCTTTTTGGGTCGGACCTGCGGGGGGGTAGAATAACATGCCCGAGCACTGCTCTACGTTAATTACACCTCACTGGCCTCAGGTAGCTCAATCAGCATTTGGCTCCAAAAGTCTTTCATTCTAATGAAGGCGAGAGATGAGTTTACCACCTGGGTGCAGTCCGGGAAAAAGCAAGAAATTCAACATTTGTACCGATATTTGGGATTCAGCCATTTTGCCAACTTGCTACCAGCTGTTGCGGGCTGTTAACGGAGGGACAGCGTGCAGATGGAGGGTAGACATGTGGAATATTCGACTGAATTAAATTGGTTCCAAAAGGATGAATCCCAATGTCTTCATGAATCCCTCTTATTGTCAGTGAGAAACAGCTAAGTCCTCTCTCATAACACAAAGCTTTTGAATGTCATTAAAATAAAATGCAAAACCTTGTTGTTTAAACGTTGAATGAACTGAAAGTTCTGAAAGTCCATAGTAGAGAAGAAACAAAGGACCAGATCAATTAAAATCCATGCTGAACTTAAGCAAGATAAGATTAATACACAGTATGCGCTGCAATGACTAATGGATAACATGAATAATAATCAAATGCTAGCAGCACATTGATAAATGCATTGAGTGTGGATGTTTTTTGTTGCTTATTTCAGGTATTTTTGCCGTCCACGGGGGATAGCAGCGATTATAGAGTCTCAAAACAGCAGGAAGGAGGTGCCTCTTTCTCTGTAGGTGGTGCAGTCGGGCATGGAAAGAGCTGTCAGACGCTGTGTGGGTCTGCACAGCTGGTGGAAGGTTTAATGGCTGATAGAGTGGTCATCACTCTTTCACCCCCCATGCACTCAAGGGCAGCGGTTCTCAAACTGGGCGTCACTGCACCCTGGTGTGCCCTATGTAGAGGTCAGGGGTGGCGCATGATTTAACCTATTATTGTTCCTGTGTTTTCATCATATGAGAAAACTGGCGACACTTACATTTACTGGTTTTTACTCTACAGTCTCTACATGTCGATACAAAAGGAAAAAAGCAATGAATATCAAAATCTCTATGATACAAACTGTTTTCAAGATTCTAAAGCAGCTCACACGACGACTCAAGGCAGCCGGTTTTCACGGTAACATGACATACTTTGTGGCTTGAAGTTTTTTTTTTCAGGAGTCAGAAAAAAAACGGAATCTTATCTGACAAAATAAACTGGCTAAAGGCCTAATAGACACACTCTGGCTGCTTATAGAAGACACATATCCATCATTGCCTGTGGTGGAGTCATTTTACTGCATTCAATTGTAGTCATTGTTGTCTAAATCCATAGAGCACCTGTGGGCTTTTATTCTGAATGACTGATGTGAACCTATATCATATAATAGAACATAAGTTTATTAAAAGTGAGAAGCATCAGTGTGCACATTATATGAATGAAAAATTAAAGACCGACTTGGACAAATAAATTCCTCTGAAGGGGTGCTCTTGTACAAAAAACTGTTAAGGAACAGTAGACACTTGTTTTTCACAAATGTAATTTTCTAAGTTCCTGATTATGCATCCTGAAAAGAGGATGTGACTTCTCACAGCCCCCAGGATAATGACCACTTCATTGACCACAGTACATGACTGGTTAGACAGCAACAGAGGGCCTAAGGTAGAGAAGGATAAGCTTTTAAAGGCTCTTCATACGTGTGGATGGGGAGCTAACCACCCTGTTAGCGTTTCCCACACCATGTACTCCCAATCATTAAGGGAAATATAGTATCTAGTGAACTGAAGAGAGTTGATCCCCTGATTGATAAACAGCAGATGGCCATGAGTTCATGGAGCGTAATTAGCTAATCCAGAGAAGTTGAACAAGAGCTCTGTTCAGGCCTAATTTATAATATGTGAACAACAGAAAAAGCTGTCATATAACTCAATGCTCTCAGTTAATTAGGTTTCTATAATGCTAATATGAAGCGTGTAGAAAGAAAATCTGTACGTGATGACCTAAAAAAAAAAAACCTGAAGCCAATTAAACCAGAAATATGTCAAAGAATTCAAAGCCAATATACTATTACTGTAACCTACTTATAACCTCAGGCAAAGCTGAGCCAAGTGGAAACTTACCAGAACAATATCAACATTAGGGGAAACATCAATACATCAAAACTAACCAAGTGTTGACAAGATTCATCAAAATTTAGTGCTAAAACGTAACCAGTAGCATGAAACATGTTGATACGTTGCCAGTGAAGAAACAACCAAGTCTGAGTATGGGTAGAAAGCAGCGCCATTAGAGCTTCACTTGGCAGCCGTACCATGACATCGGCCACCAGCAGGTCTGTGGGGAAGCAATAAAAACTCCTCAACAAATTAATGCCAGTAACAAACTGCATCCGACTGTTTTCTAGCCTGTTTCTTCTAAACAGGCAGCACAGCCAACAGCATCAGCAGCCTCGTAGCCGACTGACATTTGCCAAATACACAAACATCGAGCTGAACCGAGCCAAGACATCATATCATGACATGTGATGACCAAGAAAGATCCAAATGCTTAATTTGTTGAAGTAGAGAGTCTGGGAAATCAGCGTTGACAATGGTACGGTCAATAAAACGACTCGTGAGACTTGCAATGATGCCAAATCAACAAGAAGGCGGAAAACCACAAGCTCACATCTTGAAATGTGGGTTTGTGGACGACATTGATGTTAGGTCGGTCATTGCATGGAGTTGCAAAATGCCGTCGGCACCAGTGGAGTGTGAAGCTCACACATGATTATATCCTCCATAAATCTGTCCTGAGGTGGCCTGATCAGACTGCAAGCTTGCTGATTAAAAACTATTCAAGAGCATGAGAGGAGAAAAGAATAATAAGACCAAAATAGCTTCAGTCGATTGCAAAAAAAACAAAACAGTGTGCTGCATTGTAGATAGCGGCCTGCTGAATGCCAGGTGAGTTCACAGTTCTGTTTCTGTTTTCACATTTAATGAATCAACATCCCTATCAGTGATCAGTTGAGTCATATACACAGCGACTGTGCTTAACTACTTATCCGTGACTAATAAGCATCAATACCTGAAGGTGTTCTGAACTATTTCTTAATACTCCACAAAATACACATTGTTTATAGGTGAAATGCCAGCGTGAAAGAAAGATTATAATTTGAAAAACAAAATGTGGCACAAATGGCCTCTACTCTCAAAACTAGGTATATTTTCTGTGGCATTGACAACATAGAGGCCATGAAAGAGAATATGAATCATCTTATTCACCAAACTCTGTTTCATATCTCCTCTGACCTGCACTTGCAGCAAATCAATCAACAGATATGAATTAGAAATGTGCTGGAAAACATGTGACCTGGTTGTATTTCATACATAGGAGGGTGTGATTCGCCTGAGATATGTAGGCTAACTTACTGTCACATAAGGAGGTAATATCCTGAGAAAATAGAAATGTATAAATGCTAATTGGTAATTTGCTCCTCACAAGCCATTTATAGAAAAAAAATAAACAGTTCAACGTGTGAAGATAACCTGGTAGAATAAATGATTACATTTAAGCAATGCAACTCGGCTTTGTAATCCTGCTGCACAGTCCACAAGTTACACTGCCACTGCAAAACTAAAAAAATAGGTAAGGTGCAGAGACATGCTTGCTTATCATCCACACAAATAAAGGAAGCAGTGTTGTATCGTTATAGATCTCTGTCACAGGCGCACACACAAACCTCCCACCATACACACACAAAGCGCACGGCAGGAGAGCGTTGGAGGTGGACAGGATGGATGTTTCTCCATAAGACAGGGCCAGAGCGTATGGAATGGAGGCCCCAAGGCATAAATAGAATTTAAAAAATAACTATCTGACTGGCACAGAGGCTGCCAAACAGTCAAGACAATCCTTTTGTATTATTTGGAAAGTGCATATATCGCTTGATATTTCAGCATTTGGCAGCAAACACTTGTGGGAGTTATGATGAAATTCAAATGTCTCCTGTAATTATAGATCCAATTTGTGTGTTTCTCAGGGAGTGCAGCTCTGACATCTGTGAGCTCTATATGGCAGTCTTTCAGGACATCTTGTGTTGAGACATGGGCTGGAAACAGTAAGACGGTTATAATGAGTGTGTAGAGATCCTCCAGTTCATCAGCATTTGAATGTTTTGCTCATGTATTTATGCAGTTTTTTCAAAAATCATTTACATATTTTATATGCTTAAGTAAAATGTCATTAGGACATGGGCAATGTCTTTGCACACCAGAAAGTCTTATTGGCATGAAGGAAAGATACACAGAATCTCACTGTGAAGAAACCAAACATCACATATACTCACTTTAAAGGCAGGACATGATTTGAAAACTCATAAAACTTTGTATAGAACCCATACCTAACATTCACATGTGTGCAAAAGACAAAAATGTTGCACACCAAAAAACGAATCAATTTTGTAAAACTGTGTGCATGCACCCCTCTTTACTCTATAAATCACAATCAACTTGAAAATGTGCACACGCTAGAGAGCCACACAATCCGACCACTACATTCTCATAACTAACCATAAATGCATGCAGACGCCTGTTTAGCAGATGAAATCATACATTCAAAACAACTTACATTGTCTGCAACTGAAAACCCCAGCATACAGGTGTTTGTCTTTTTTCTACTGGCGATAATGAGTACAGGTGCTGGAGAGCTGTAGGTGAGCCTGGCAGCCCTGAGTTGCAGGTGATGTCTCCAGTGCACTCAAGACCTTCTGCCCCTGACAGCACTGTCACATGTTCACTGAAGCGACTTTGTTAAAGATCCCCTCCGGTGAAAATCACTTTTTTTTTTTTTTTTTTACCTTGTTAGCATGTCCATATGGTGAGTTTTATATGCTAGAAGGCATGTCATGAGCAAAATAAGCAGTGAATGCCATGGCTGAGCATTTCCACCTTGAAACTGTACCAATGACAAGCAACTCTCAAAAACACAGATTCAGACTTCCAGGTTTTCATACATAACAAACCTAAGGAACCAGTGCTGTCGATTTAGGGCTTCGCTTTGGGGAAACGCTTTCCATATAATTGTTCTTAAGAAACAGTTTCCAGTTTAAACATGTATGGTTGAATTACTCCAATGGTACAACTTGCGATTGTGTAGTGTAGAGTAGTTTTACAGCATCCGAGCAGAGTTGTGGGTGAGCAGGTGTGCTCCAGCTGCAGCAAACGGGTAAAGGTGAATGGAAAGGAAGGCAGGGACTATGTAGATATAGAGGGAGCAATGATATAAAGTAACATCTAGGCCATTTTAAGGAAGAAAGGGTCTATTTTTGTGGGGGGAAAAATCTCCTGAATATGTAACACTGATACACATAAGTGAGTTTTTAAGTGTTGAATCCATGACTGGAGAGGGACTCGTGTCAAGTTAATATTTATAAATCCCATTTTACTGGGGGAAGTGAAAATGTGATATTTTCATGTTATCTGAAATTATAACCATTATTGAACATTTTAGAAGCTGTATCTAGCTAGCTAATTAAGTTTATGGTATAAAACAAGATCCCGACAAAACATGTTTTAAATATGCACTTCACCCAACATACATGATAATGTGTTGATAGCTTAAGGCTAAATCCCTGGCAAAAAAAAAATGCCCACACCACTTGATGCTCTATATCAGAGCTTCTCAAAGTCTAAACTTCAGTTTGTTTCCGGAAAACCTTTTTTTGTGAAAATATATCACAATGTAGCTGTTATAAAATGATACAATGTGGAGATTTTTCACAGGTTTTTATGTGGCTTATTTTCCTATCGTTGACATTGCTTTCATGGCGATATTAACTGTTAAGGAGAGTGTTGTTTCCGGCAAGTTCACACGTTAACGTTACACCAGAGAATCTGATATCAGCTCAATAAATCACAGATACAGAATGTGTCTGATTTTCTCCAGGACAACATTTCTACAACTAGTGTGTGAGAATATCGACGGCTTTTTCTCTCATGAAAACAGACCTACGAGAAGTTCTACATGACCAGTTCTGATGTCGGAGCATGCAAAAGTGCTCTCCTAAAACAGTGTGAAAGTTCCTGTGGTTCCTGCAAACTATTGCCTTGGTCAAATACATACAGACTATCTATGCTGTGTCTGCTTTCGATTCCATTCTGGCCCAATCACAAGAGATGTGACATTTGTATCAGAGCTCTGAGATTACATTGGTTTGTTTTTTTACCATCCTCCGTCAAGCGCGAAGCGCAAAGCGGAGGTTATGTTTTTGCCAGCATTTGTCTGTTTGTTTGTTTGTTTGTCCATTTGTTTGTTTGCAAAATAACTTGAAAAGTTATGAAAAGATTTTGATGAAATTTTCAGGAAATGTTGATAATGGGCCAAGAATGATGATTACCAAAAATGAGAAAACACCACTTGTGGAAATCACAATATGGGTGGATGTGAGCTGTGCCTGAGCCTGCTCCTTTAAGCGCGGTGGCTTATGGGTAATGTAGTCGTAGTAGATAAAGGGAAGTGCATTGTGTGTATGTCCCGCCCGGTACTCGTGCTGTACTTTACGTGTCTATGACAAATCTTAAAAAGAATAAATGTGGCACCATTTAAATAAAATAGTGCACTGTGACATTTGAGTGAAATAGCCCTTTAGCTAGTTCATGTGATACCTGCATGATAGCAGAGATGATAGACGTAACCAGCCTATCCGGATTCAGCTTTGCTGTGTGATTAGCGAGCAGGAGTTTTACGTACTGGATAGCGGAGAGCGACACGCTGAGATCAGAGACAGACAGGTGAAGGATTATTACCTCCGCCAAGCGAAGCGGCAGAGGTTGTGTTTTTTCTGGCGTTTGTCTGTTTGTCCGTTTGTTAGCAATATAACTTGAAAAGTCCATCCATCCATCCATTATCTGTACATTATCTGTACGCCGCTTAATCCTCTGGAGGGTCGCGGGGGGGCTGGAGCCTATCCCAGCCGACTTAGGGCGAAGGCAGGGGACACCCTGGACAGGTCACCAGTCCATCACAGGACCACACACAGGACAAACAACCAAGCACACTCTCATTATCACCTACGGACAATTTAGAATCATTAATTAACCTCAGCATGTTTTTGGACTGTGGGAGGAAGCTGGAGAAAACCCACGCCGCTTTATTTTCATTCTCTTCAAGAAGTATTAAGAATATTACTAGTATGCATCTATATGAATATACATAGTTTTTAATTTTTATTCTAATAAGCATAATACAGCTTGGGTTTGCACATCACTCTGCTCTATTCAACTGTTTAGATACTAACAGTTCTAAAATACAGCACACACGTTATTGTTCCTTCTCTGAGGCTCTGGGACTCACCTCTGTGACTTTCTTGCATACTTTTGTTATGTCATTTTTAGATGTTGCCTATAAAAGAAACAAGAAATGAAATTCAATTCTGTCATGAAAGCACATGAGAAAACACCGTGTACGTAGGCCGACAGCGAAGGTCTACAGCAAACTAATGTTGGGGCAGCCATTCTTGCAAAGAACACTGGACACACTGCGTTTACAGTATCTCACCTGTTTGCATTCCCTGCGACACTCAGCTGAGATAGCCAGCTCACAGCAGCCCAGCCCCACCCAGCCGTCTGACTTCCTGGATACTCCTAGAGCCAAATCAAACACCACAGAGTCAACCATATGCTATGTGTATTTGTTTTATGGGGGTGAGCTTGTACACTTAGTGGAGACTGATTTATCTGTTGGCCTAATATTTGCTTTAATTAAAAGCTGGATATATGAGGTGTCTTTTGCCAATATTGCGGTAATGGTGGAGCTTGTTCAATTATGTATTTATTACAGTGTCCCTTCATGTGATAACCAACCTTATTTGCTTCATCTGTGATTGCTCATAATGTTTTGGCTTGTTGTGTACGTTGCATGTTGTTAGTGTTGTGGAAATGCATTAGGGTAAATGAAGGTCATTAACTGACACTGGAATGCTGAAGAGAAGTGGTTACACCAACAGAGCAAATCCATAAAAGCTGCTGGAATGCAGTGAACATCAGAGAATTGATGATATCTCACAGACTGAGAGGATCTGGGGGAGGCTTTTTCCTTAACAGGTTAAATCTCTGCAGACTCCCGAGGCAGTCTGGACACCAGTGTGTAACGGACAAAAAGGTACGGAACAATACCTCCCACTCTTGAGGCTATTAGGCTTCTGACAGGTAGATTTGTTCCAAGCACTGACACCAGGATTCAGGCCTTTGATCCATTGCCTGCTTTCTACTTTGCTGTGCTCTGGTCAGGACCAGCTCTCTTCACAAGTTTAACAGCTTACAGATACACACAGCAGATACAGCTTGGAGTTGAAAGTCATGGAACAGCTGACTTTCAACTCCAAGCTGTATCTGCTGTGTATATCTGGTTGCATGAGATACACACAGCAAGACCCTAACCCTAACCCTAAAAGCAAGATGATTTTCGGCCAAGAAATTTAGTCAGCAACTATTTAAATAATGGAATAATAGTTTTCACTTGTTTTATTGTGTATTTTTTTAAGCAAGAATCCACAAACATTTGCTGCCTCCAGCTTCTCATGTGTGGATATAAAGTATGGGGGAAGTTGCTTTGGGCTGTGAGATTCTGACATATC